>PVLD010010118.1:53173-72719 GCA_004027595.1 Dinomys branickii | reverse complement strand
AATACATGAGAAAATGTTCCACATCCTTAGTCATTCGAGAAATACAAATAAAAACAACATCGAGATTTCATCTCACCCCAGTAAGACTGGCCAGTATGAAAAAGTCATCCAATAACAGATGCTGGCGAGGCTGTGGAGAAATAGGGACTCTATTACACTGCTGGTGGGAATGCAGACTGGTGCAACCACTGTGGAGAGCAGTATGGAGATTGCTCAGCAAACTAGGTCTAGAGGTTCCACTCAAACCAGCTATTCCCCTTCTGGGTATTTTCCCAGAAGATATGAAAGCATCATATCACTCTGATATATGTGCACCCATGTTTATAGGAGGACAATTTGTAATAGCTAAATTGTGGAAGCAACCCAAATGTCCATCCACAGAAGACTGGATTAAAAAACTGTGGCATTTGTATATAATGGAATATTATTCAGCTATGAAGAGGGACAGATTTGAGGCCTTTGTAGGCAAATGGTCAAAATTGGACACCATACTCATAAGTGAAATAAATCAGAGGTACATTTGCAGGCAATATATTATATCACTGGTGTAAGAACCCGAGGGTGGGAATATAAACTAAGAGTCATGAAGGAAATCTGTTCAAAAACAGAGAACAGATGGGACGAAGGAAAGGAGAAAAGAAAAAGACAGAAATGTATGTATGTATATAGGAATATATATGAATATACATATATGCAGGAGGGCTAACATGGTTCTACTACTGTATTATATCACTTAATGCTAAGCAATAATCGATGAGAGGATATTAGATTAATAGTGTATATCTGTATGTGTTATCCTGAACACACACTTCGAAGATATCAATATGTAAAGCAGCAACAAGCGGTGTTTTTTTTTTGTTGTTGTTGTTGATGTTGTTGCTGTTGTTGATGTATGCCTGTTTTGTTTCTTGTCTTTGGATTTTTGGCTTTTGTGTTTTTTTTTTCTGTTGTTGAGAGGATTAACTGTCTGACTAAATTTGCATGTCTGTATATGGGTCCATACATCTACAATTCGAAGATATCAATGGATAAAGCAATAACCACTGTTGAGACCATATCACCTTGTCTATAGATTAGTTGTGATTGTACTATTTTTTATGATAATTGGTGTCTGTTTGTCAATATGTTTTTGTACTTTTATGTTTCTAAAATAAAAATAAAATAAAATAAAATAAAATAAAATTTAAAAAAAATGAAAGGCACCATATTACAGTGATATATGCATACTCATGTTCATAGTGCAATTTATAACAGCTAAATCTTGGGAAAGGCTTATATGCCCATCTACAGATGAATGATAAAGAAAACGTGGTATTTACACGCAGTTGAGAACTACTGTGCCATATAGAAGGATAAACCTGAGTCATCTGTAGGAGAATGGATGCACTTTGAGCCCATTATATTAAGTAAAGTAAATTGGACACACAACTTAAATATCGCATATATTTTGAGTTTCTCACATTATATGAGAAACTCAAAATATAAATAAAGAGCAAGATAAAATAATAGGAAATAGGGACACAGATCTTTCTCAAACAGGAAGGAACTTAAGAGATGGAGGAAGGAAATAAAAAAAGGAATTAAGATGTGTTACATGTACCAGCTCCCCACAAGGAATGCAAACATTCTATACTGTAAACATGTGCTAACACAAAGTAAACTTTGAAATTGTGGTAAAATACACATAATATAAAGTCTACTATAATATCTTTTTAAAAATTTTGGCACTGAAGATTGAACTCAGGACCTCTTGCATGCTAAACACATATCCTACCACTAAGCTGCACCCCAGCCATACCTCAACCGTTTTTAAGTGTACAGTTGAGTGGTTCAGATTGTTGTAACTGCCACCCCATTCAAGAACTCTTTTCATTTTGCAGAACTGAAACTCTGTATCCACTAAACAATAATTCTTCACTTCCTCCTCACCTCTCCTCCTTGGTGGCCACCATTTTGTATCTGTCCCTATGAATTTATCTGCTCTAAGTACTTCTTATCAATGAAATCACACAATATTTATCTTTTTGTGATAGGCATATTTCACTTGACAAGGTAGCATGGCAGCATGTTGTCAGAATTTCCCTATGTTTTATTCTATTAGATACATATAGCACATTTTGCTTGTATACATTTGTGTTAGTTACTTTTCTTGTTGCTGAGACAAGATACCTCACATCCAAAGTTAAAGGAGGAAAGGTTTATTTAGCTCACAGTTTGTAAAGGTTTCAGTTCATAGTTGGGTGGTTCCAAGTCAGAGTGGTGCTGCAGAGAGGTACTACAGTGGATAAAATTCATGGCAGGCTGAAGACAGCAAAAGCAAGCAAGTGACAAGCTATGACCACAGCTCTTTCTGTCTCTTATATCTTACCCAGGCTACCTGCCCTTAGGGTGGGTAGCATGCACACTCTTAATCCTAGCATCACACTGTGACTCAATCTCAGTATCAGCTCCTTGGTCCCGGGAGCACAAATCTTACATCCAGCTACCTCCAAAAACCTCACCTAAGACCACATGGGGCTTTGAGGGGACATCGAGATACAAACCATAACAACCTTCACCCATCTATGGACACTTGGGCTGTATCTACATTTAAGTCATTGTGATATGAGTTATACTTATGCAGATATGAGTACAGGTACACCATAGCTCTTCAAGGCCCAATGTTCAGTGAGTGGGAGCATAAGCTTTATTATCTTCATTTTACAGATGTGGAAGAAAATGAGACCTAGAGAGGATAAAGGTGAACACAGTTTGCTTGGCTCCAAATCCAGTGTTCTGCCATCAGCACCAAGGTGCTAGCAGTAGACTGAAACCTGCCTCCCTGCCTCTTTCACCTGTTGGAGGCCATAAGACACAGCCTCTTCCCTCTTCCACATGTCTGTCCTTAATATACTTGAGAAACACTTTAATGTCATTTTAAAGTTTTCTTTTCTTTAGGTTAAATATCATCAATTGTTTGTTAGCTTGCAAGAAATTGTTTTCAGGCATCTCAAAATCTTGACCTCTCTTTTCTGAACATACTTGTTGGTTAAGGTTTCACTGATGTGCTGCTCTGTATCCCAGACTTAGTGCTTTAGACAGTATGAATCTTTCTTGGCAGTGTAGTGTCCTGGCAGTGTAGTGTCCTGGCTTTAAGATTGTAGGCTTTGCATTTAGGCTGATCCAGGCTCAAATCCTGGCTCTGCCCAGTTTATCAACTGTGTGATTGTGGCAGATTGCATTTTCTAAACATGGTTACCACAGTCTATTCCCACCCATATGTTCTTTGCACACTGTGATAATGCTTCCCTTTTCACAAGGTGGGGTCTATCCCTTTCATTTAAGCCTGGGCATTTTTATGACTGTATAGTCAATAAAATGATGCATGTGACTTCCAAAAGTAGGTCATAGAAGTGCCATGTACTTCCACCTTTTTTCCTTTGGCTTTTGTCTCTTGGCCTATGCTGCTATTTGGTTGTAGCAATACTTTGTGTTGCTATAACAGAATACTTCCAATGTATAAGTAAAAGAGATTTATTCTGGTGATGATTCTGGTGGTTGAAAAGTTCAAGGAGCCTAGTGCTGCCATTTGGATGTGCCACAATATAGCAGAGAAGTAGAAAGAAAACTAGTCAAGGGCAGAAGTTACCAAACACATGGAGCAGCCTTGCTTTATAATGGTTTGTGTAATGAGAGCTTCTGTAGTCCCCCAAAGACTGTGTTAATCTCTTCTGAAGGTAATGACCCTATGATTTAATCATTTTCCACTAGACCTCACTTCTTAGATATCTACTACCTTTTAATAGTGTTACATGGAGGAACTGAGCTTCAGCATGAGGTGTGACAGAGACCAAACTTGGCAGATATATACTCTTGGAAGTCATTCGCCATGTGAGGAAACCCAAATTGACCCAAGTGGACAGACTTCATGTGAAGTCATGAGTAGGCACTGTGGCTGATAACTAATAGTCAATGTCAACCTCCGGACATATAAGAAAGTCTTTGAGATGACTGCCCATGTTGAAAGGAAGTCTTGGAGATACTGACTGCACCCCTGTCCATCATCTAACTGCTACATCTTGAGGAAGACCAGGCAAGAATCATTCAGTACAGTCCAAGCGGCCTCGGAATAAAATAGTTGTTTTAAGCCACTAAGTTTAGGAATGATTCATTACGCAGTAATGGATAATTGAAACTGTATGCTAGGCTTTGCTCAAGCTCTCTGACCCTTAGTTTTCATATCTGTGAAACAGGTCTATGAAATCTAACTCAGAGATTTATCATGAACATGGAAACAATTATATAAAGTCTCAGCTTGTGCTTGGCATGTGATAATTACATAATAATTAATTACAAGTAATGACATCGTGGGTGAGAAACAAAGGGGTTGGGCAAGACCTTAGAACTAGGTAGAGACAGAAGAGCTTGCAGTGAAGTACCTCAGGGAATAGGCAGAGGGTTGAACCACCAGTTCCAAATGTGCAGTGAGTCGTGAAAAACTTCAGGCAGCATCCATTGTGAGGAATGCCAGTGCATTGTGGGAAATAATTTACTCTTGGCTGGCAGTAGTGGATTTGAGCTATCAGCGTTAAGGCAGGAGATGAGAAAGGAAAATCTTGGTCAAATCTAGAGCTGATTACTGGCAGGGTGTGGCTGAACAAAAAAACCTTTTGCCATAATATAAAACAGAACTAGGGATTGACCACCGGGGTGCCCCACAGTAAACCCTGAAAGTAAGAGGGGTTTGTGTGATATCCCAGGAATTCAAGGTTAGAGTTGGCCAGGTTAACAAAGTGCCAAGGTGGGGACCCTGGGAGGGAAAATGCCTGATAAAATCCTTGTGTGCATGGCATTTTCTTGGGGCGTGATCCTCCTGCTACAGCGGGCAATGGTCTGAGGTCTTGAAAGGACTAGCCTGCTGAAGAAAGTGTCTGAGAAACTTTAGCAGCCAGTAATTTCCGTTCTTTCTTCTATCTCTCTTCCTCTCTCTCTCCCTTCCTTTCTTCTCTTCCCTTCCCTTTTCTGTTCTTTTTTAAAATTTATTTTAAAAATAAAAGGAGAACATATCAACAAATAGACATCTATTCACAAAATAACATAAGAACAATACAAACAATACAGAGTCACAGACAAAAGTGGTAGGAAATTAACAATGCCCTCTTTTCTTTTTTCTTCTCTCCTCTTCTCTCCTCTTCTCTTTTCTCTTTCTAGGGTCTTGTTATCAGCCTGGAGTTACTGTGTTAGTTTGGGCTGGCCTTGAACTTGTGGTGATCCTCCTGCCTCAGTCTAACTCTTAAATCTTAAAAAGTAAAACTAACTACCTCCTCCCCAAAGAAATATACCCTATATTCTACTTTCACAAATAATATATATATCCTAATTGTAGAAAAGTTATATAAGGAGTGAAAAGAGCAAAATAAAAATCTATGCTCTTATAGGCCAAAGATAACCTCTATTGACATTTCAGTGTACATATGTAACCTTCAAGACAGTATACAAAAATAGAATCATATTGGTCAGCAACTGACCTTTATTAGTTAATGATATGCCCAGGACATCTTTCCATGGTCATCACACTAGAGCATCAATTTTACCCAGTGCTAAGTCACTTAAAATACTATTTTTGTATTTAAAAAACCCATCTCTAGTATGAAGCAAAGTAAAAAATTTGCATTAGCTTTTAGAAGACAAGATTTCAAAGACATATGAAGCTTGCTTCACGTTTTTTATACCAACATTCCTTCTTTTTCACCTTTTTTGTTCTGGGAATCAAATGCAGGGCCTATTGCTCGCCATGCAGGTGCTGTGCCTCTGAGCTCATCCCCCGCTCCAATATGATCATTCTTAGCGGCAGGTGGCCATTAATTTATGGAGGTCAGTCGAATGGGTTGGACAGGAGGAGAAGGAAAGACAAAAGTGACAATTTAGGGGCCGTAGGGCACGTAGAGATGTTCCTTGAGGCACAAAGTACCTCACTTAATAATCACCGAGATGATCTGCTGGTTAGTGTGGGGGCACCCTGAAGTCATCCCTGGGTTTCAGAGGCTGTGTCCGGACAGGCCCATAAGCCATGTTTTGCCTATCTTCCTACTCGTGCTGTGGGTACAGGATAGTTGAAGTCTAGGTTGGCATCAGGAAAAGGGGGAATGTGGCTGTGCCTGACAACGTGCTGTTAACTAACCTACTAGCTCCAGGTGGACTGTACACAGAGTGAAATTCTCCTGTCCCAGTTCTGCCATTAACAAAGTTTGTGACTACAGGCAATTTACTTAGCTCCTCTCTGTCTGGTTTTGTCATCTATAAGCTGGTGTGAAAAGTAGCAGCTCATCATGTTGTGGAGGGTATTAAATGAGTAAAGTACAGTACTTAGAGTATCACTTGGGATGCAGTGAGTATTCAATATATGTTAATTATTACTATTATGTAATCTATGATTGCATAAGCTTCTCATGGTAATTGTGTCTCATTCTTGTTTCAAACTGTGCTTGTGGCTAATTGAAACTCCTGGGTCTCTTTCATTGGAATTATTATCAAGCTTGTATTTATTCTTCATGCTGTTACTAGTCTTTAATTGCATGGCTTATTAATGTTCATTGTCTTAATTCTGATCTACTATTGTAGTACATGATAATTATCCAACAATTAAGTCTTCTTTTCTGGAATCAATTGGGACTCAGGTTCTAATGACATAATTTTATTGTCTCCATTTTACAGATGACAAAACTGAGGGAAGAAACTACTATCTATTGAATGAGTCCTTTGTGCCAGATACTGGGCAGGTGCATTGCATAGAGAATCTCAGTTATCCTCAGAATAACCTAAGTCAGCAGGATTTATTATTTCCATTTTACACATGTGGAAACAGCAGCTCAGAGTGGCTGAGCAATTTGCCCAAGATCGCTTAGCTGGCTCAGCATTTCCCCTATATCACACCATCTCCTAGTTTTGGGTCTCTGTACACTGGAATTCTATGGTTCTGTTTAAGCTGTTGAAGTAGATGTGTTGGAGGACAAAACCAAAGACAGACAAATCACTAGATAACTCCTTCTAGGTAGATCTATGACTTCCCCTGAGTCAATAGTCTCTGTATAGGATCATTCAGTCACCAAAATTGGAATCAGATTCTGCTATTGGAAACTGAAGGCTAGAGCTTCATAACTCACAACAAAAACCTCCTCTTTTCATATCTTTAAGGAAAGTTTCCTTCCTTGTTCCCTTGGCTGAAGTCTGGATGCTTATAGGGTCACATGCTCTGAATCAATCCCAGAAAATGTTCCTTTTGAAGCTAAATGTGAGAAGCTTTATGGAGCATACTGGGAACAGTCAGCATCTGCTTGTATTTACTCTCGCTGTTGATTAAAGCTGACAGCTGGAGTACCAGGAACCCAGACTGTGGGCACAGCACTGCTGACAAGAGGCGAAAGAATCAATAGTGGTGGCTGGACCAAGAAAAACTCAGGCTCTTCTTCCAACTATTAGTACCCTAGACTTGCCGCAAAAGCAGTCAGGTCAAGAGAAGAAGGGGAGAGGGATTGTCTAATACAGATTTCTCCTATAATGCTCTCTGCTTCATTTTAGAAAGGAAGAAGCAGTTCAGTGAGAGGTGGCATGGAGGCTGGTGCCAGTGTGCAGCAGGATTATGCCCAGGGGCCTATGGACAACAGCATGAACAATACTTTTCACAGAGGATGAAGAAATAGTGGCAGCAAAGCCCTAGACACCCTGAATAACCCTTCTATCCCCACTGATTCAGGCAGACTATGAGTAGAATGAGAGAGGGGCCCAGCAGAGGGTTCCCTGATCCTTGCCCATGGAACCACGCTCCCATTTGTGTCTGTCGTAACAAACTGCATGGTCTCCATCTCTTGTGCTACACAGTGGCAGGTTTAGTGCAGTGGTGCCTTTGGGTCTGGAAGAAGCTTCCTACTTTCTCCCTATAACTGTTCAGGCTGTGCTTTGATCATGCTGAACGTGCTCCAGCCCCAGGTCTTCATACTTTCGGTTCCCTCTCTCTCCTGGTTGCCGGATTCAGCAAGTGAAAATATGGTATATCTGATTAAATTGAATTTCTGGTAAGCAATAAATAATTCTTGGAATAAGCATGCTCCATGCATTATTTTTTTAGCTGAATTTTAAAATTAACCAGACATCCTGTACTTTGTCTGGCAAGCCTGAGGTTCACAGGAAGGTGCTCTTTTTTTTTTTTTTTTTTTTTTTTTTTTTTTTTTTTTTTTTTTTTTTTTTGCGGTACTGGGGATCGAACTCAGGACCCTGTGCTTGCTAGGCAAGCGCTTATTCCACTGAGCTATATCCCCAGCCCAGGAAGGTGCTCTTTAATATTCACATGGTTGGTTGGTCATTGCCCCTAGGTCTCTGCTCACTTCACCAGAGGCCTTGCCGCTCAGTCCCATCTGCAACAGCAGCCCCATTAACCAACTTTCTTGTCCAACGTGAGCTCTTTCAAAACTGTTGTTAGTCAGCTTTCTGGTGCTGTGACAAGATACCGGAGGGAGAAAAATACTAAAGAAAAGAAACTTAATGGAGGAAAATTTGTTTTGGTTCATGGTTTCAATGCTTTTAGTCCATGGTTACTTGGCTCTGTTGCCTGTGGTGAGGCAGAAAGAAATGGTGGGTGGCATGTAGTAGAGTAGAGTGTTCATGGCAGACAGAAAGGAAGACGGAAGGAAAAGAGGGAGGGAGGGAGGGAAAAGGGAGAAAAAGAGAAGAAGGAAGTGAGGGAGGGAAGGAGAGAGGGAGCAATGTACCAAGGACAAGATATAGCCCCCCAAGGACCCACCCCCTAGAACTAGAGCCCACCCCCTGAGTTCCATCACCTCCCAGTAGCCCATCGGAGAATGAGCCCATCAGTGGATTAATCTGTTCATGAGGTCAGGCCCTCATAATCCAATCACTTTCCCAAAGCTCCCACCTTTGAAAGTTGTTGCAGTGGGAACCAAACTGTCAAAACTTTAGCTTTTGGGAGACATTTCAGGTGCAAACCAGAGTGTACCTCCAGCTTTGACATGATGTGGTATAATCTCTATACTCATTTATTTATAGAATTTATGTCTTCCTGACACACATAATCGCCATGAGGGTAAGAATTTATGTCTTTCCTGTGGTATCTTTAGCCTCTGGACTCACTTTTGGTTGCTCAGTAAAAGTTACCAACTTAGTAAACGACCTCCTTGACTATGACTGACCTCTTGTGATGTGGCTTTCTCAAATGCTGATTTCATCTCAGGCAACAGAGCTATACTTTCCTTTGGGTTGATGTTCAGACAGGCCAAGCTTATTTCTGCCTTGAGGGCTTTGGATTTTCTGCTTCTCACAAGCCTCCCTTGCTATTTCTGCAATTGGTACTTCTCTTAGAGCTCAGAGGAGGTTTCCTGAGCTTCCTATCAGAGCATTATCCTAGACCTTTCATTCATATGGCTCTTATTTCCTTTAAAACTCTTATTGCTTTCAGAAGTTATTTGTTTAGTGACTGGTTGACTTTTTTCTTTCTTATAGAGAATATAAGTTTCATAAGACATTTCCCCTGTGTGCCTTACACATCACTATATCCAAACACCTAGTCGGGCGCTTGGCGCATAGTATGAAATTAAACCCATGTGGACTAAATGAGTGAGGGAGTGGTTTAGTGGGTGGGGGATTGCTATAGTTTGGATCTGGAATGTTCCCAGAGGCTCATGTGTTGAAGGTTTGGTCTTCAGCTGATGGTGCTATTAGAGGGTGGTAGAATCTTTAGGAGGTGGATCCCACTTGGAGGAAGAGATCATTGGGATATGGTGCCTTTATAGGGAAGCACACTTCCCTCTCTCTCTCTCTTTCTCCCTCCCTTTTTCTTCCTCTATCTTGACCATCATGAAGGGAGCAGCTTTTTCCACCATGTCGTTTGACCATCTTTCTGCCTCACCTTTGACAAAAGCAATAGAGTCGAATGCCTATGAAGAAAGACCTATGAACTAAGACCTCTGAAACTGTGAGCAAAAATAAAATCTTTTTTTCCTTTAAGTTGATTTTGTTATAGCAATGAAAGGCTGATGGACAGAGGGATGAACCACAGCTTTACAGGTGCACTGGTAACTACTGTGAGGGAGGTTACTTACAGCAGTGGAGGACTGAAGGCAGGACCTAGCCTGGAGAGGGAGAGGGCCCATCCACGATGCTAGGCTGAACTTTGCCATATGGGGACTAAATACGCAGAGCTTCCTGAAAGTGTGAAGTTTGGAGCGGGCTTCTGCTTCCCTTCCCAGGAAGCCAACTCCTTCCAGTTGGAGTGTGCACCCTCAGTCCCAGTGAGACGTTGCCTCCGTGCTCACTTTCCCTCTGTGGCTTGCTGTTGTTGTTGACTAGGTGCAAAGGAGTGGTAAGACCCATGATGACTGTGGAGGTTGCCATAGAGCCCTGGATGATTGTGAAAGACTCCAATGTCCTCCCTGGGCTGTGCCATGAGAAAGAAACCACCTCCAGTTGCTGAATTTTGGTGTTTGTTATTGAAGATTAGCTTACACTAATCAATACATGGCCATACCCGCTGTGACTAATACATAGAATGCGCCTGATAAGTGTTTTTGAGTTCCCTGGTGAGGGAGAGCTGTTTATGCCTGCAGATAGAACAGAATTGCACTAAGTAACCAAGGGGAACCAGCTGCTTCCCTTATTTGCCCAATAATGTGCATGTCCTCAACTCCCTAAGGTCATCAAACTCACAGTGCACATGTCCCTTTCCCTATGTTTATCAGGGGTCAGATTTTGTAAAGTGGTGCCCTTCAAGCAACAGAAGAGAAGAGTTGAACTCTCTGCAGCTACCATGGTCTTTAATGTTGTCTGTGTCACCCTTAAGACACCATGGAGTCACAGTGTGATTGGCTACATCATGAAATATCCCTGTGATGAGTTTGCAAGGACTATTTTAATGGAAATTTGTCTTAGCAGGGTGGCGCCAGATTTTCCTGGTTCACTTCTTCTATAAGATCTGTTTTTTTTTGTTTGTTTGTTTTGTTTTTTTTTTTACTCCTCCCAACTCTCAGACTATTTACCTGGCTCCTTGTATTCAGTGACCTTGGGAATTTCTATGGCTTAGGGCTTAGTTGTACACTTTTAATTCAGTCTCTACTAAGAGTATTTGCAGGAGGCTTAATGATTCTCTTCACATAGTCTTCATCTACCCTGGACCTTGGTCTTAATTTCACTGCTGCCATTGTACTTTGGCATGGACAGAATCCCTTTCTCTGGAGTGCAACCAAGAGAGGTGGGAATTTTAAAAAAGCAGCTTTACTTTGAAATTAAGTAAACAAAACAAATTAAGGACAAAGTACTGATCAAGTTTAGAGGACATTTATTTCTTGGTAGGCATAGTTGATGGTCTCCCAGTTCACAGATAAATCACTGACTCACTTAGCATGTATTTGGTTCCTGTGAGGCACTTGCTCCTGCCCAAAAAATTCAAAGGTGAAGACAGTAAAGATCATGGCACCACAAGGTTCCTAATGTACACAAAATTAAGCAGAAAAAGGTTATGTAATATAGTGTGATAAATACAATAATGGAAGCACATGATGGTGGAGTTTCTTTTTTAACACCGTTAAGAAGGTCTCAAATTTCTTCCTCGATCTGGCAATGTCTGGGGAGCTCTGCCCCAAACTCCCCCTTTTCAGTTTTGGGCACCACATTCTTCTTGTTTCCTTCTTGCTAACCATAGCAAGTAGAAAGAATTATGTTCTTTAGTTCCCATAGCAGCTTTGTACACTGAATTTTGGGGCCAGTCCTACATGTATGATTATTCTTAAAAAATAAATATGGCTCAAAAATGTTACCATTTCATGTGATTTCATTTGGATACCTTTATGGAGCTTTGCATGTAAACTAATAGAAGTCAGCCAGAGCTTGGTGGCACATGTCTATAATCCTGGCACGCAGTAGGCTGAGAAAGGATGTTTGCAAATTCGAGGTTAGCCTGGTCTACGTAGAAAGACTCTGTTATAAGAAAAAGAAAGGAAAGCTCCTTTAGATTTTTGTGTCTGCTCCTCTTCATTATTTTATTTTTATTTTTGGAGACAGAGCCTCATTATGTTGCCCAGGTTGGCTTCAAACTGCTGGACTCAAGTAATCCTCTTGCCTCTGTCTCCATGTTCACTTTCCCTCTGTGGCTCGCTGTTGTGGAAGTCCAGTAGCTAGAACTTTAGTTGCATACCATTGAGCTTGCCTTTGTATCCTGTTTTTTTTTTTTTTAACTTGGAAAATATGGCTGTTTATACAAATGAGTAATAGGTAGGAAGTAGCTCTTACTCTGGGGTATCTGTTTATTTCTGCAAGGTTCCATGCCCCAAGCTGTGACAAATAATCCTCAGGTTCCCTGGGAGGACCATCAGATTTTCATGGGCATCAGTGTTCTTCTTCTTGGCTATTTTCTAGCAAGGGAAGGAAAGACCCCCAATCCCTTCCAGAAGGGACACCTCCCTGCAGGTTACTTTCCAGACTGACCAGATAACCTCACTGAAATCACTGGTCTGTGCTCTCTCTCAATTCTAACTTGGGTTGGAAGAAAGAACAGAGTAGAATTGGAAAAGAGATGAAGAGCCCTGGGCACTGGTGATGCTGAGAAGAGTTGTTGCTACTCCAATCTTTCCTGTAAAAGATTGCAGTTTGGTCTGTGAGGTTTGTGGAACATGGGAAAGACTGTGCTGCCTTCTTCTGTTTGGCTCTATTTCTGTCTTTATTCATCACTTATTCTTGACCTTCTGTCTTCTGGCTGACTCTCTGGAAGGGTGATCAGGATAAGGTAGAGGCACTATTGATGTCTTGGGGTGGGGAAGGTAGGGATGCTTCAGAATCAGGAGAGATCCCTTCATTTCTTAGGTTGGGGTACCGAGCTTGGATCCTCCAGGAGCATATTCAGAATTAGCTCTCAGCTACATGTGTGAAAAAGGGGAGGAAAAGAATTGGAAAGAAGTGACCCATTTTAGAAAGGACTCCAATGGAGGCACAGACACAGCTCAGACCTGGGGTGAATTCTGGTCCTGCTGCTGCCAACCAAGGACCTAACCTCTCTGACACTCACTGTCCTCATCTGCAGAATGAGGGGTGAAGTGAGATAATGTGCAAAATGCATCTAAACAGCAAAGTGTTGCATAAACAGACACTAATGCTACTACAGGTAAGAAATGGTCTTTGGAACCCACATGGGAATACTGCCCTTTGAATGTAATACCTTGGGACTCTGTCTAGGCCATGGCGCTCTTCAGGGTCTCCCATCTTTGCAGGGCTTGAGAAGGACCAGGGAGTAATGTGGGGAACTCCTGCAAACTTCTGAGATTGTCATTGCCTCTTGACCACTTGCTGCAACCATCTGCCCTTCCCTTGTCTGTGTCTGGGCAAATGATCTTCTCTGGCTTTCTATGTCTCTTCTGCCCCATCTGCCAGGCTATTCCTGACTCACAGCTCAGGAGAAATATTACCTACTCTCTATAACTTTCTTTGACTCTCTGAGAAATCAATTTCTTGCTTATCCATGTTCCTGTAGCACTTTGCAGAGACCTCTGCTGTTGCCTAATCAAGTCAAGTTACAGCTGTTTCTTACACTTCTGTCTTTCCCTGTGAACTCTTCCAACTCAAGGACCATGCTTTTTTTTTTTTTTTTTTTGCTCATGGCCAAAGATATAGATGTACTTAAGCATCTTTATTTCCGTAGAGCCACTGGGGAAGGATGTGATCCCATTCTTGTGGTACAGAAAAAGGCAGGGTTGATTGGGATGCAGTCAGAGGAGGTGTATAATAATGTTTTTCTGGCTTTTTGAGTGCCAGGAGGTGAGGTGTAAAGGAGATGGCAAGGGCAGATCATTCTTAAGACTCAGTAACTTGCTCAGCAATAAGTACCCAACAACAAGAAGAAATGCTGTATGAAATAAAGAATGGACTGGAGCTAGAAGGCTTGGTTGGGTTCAAGTCCATTTAACTGCAGTGATATGCTGGGCATGTGAACCATTGTCAGACTTAGTTTTCTATCCTGGGGAAAAATACTTGTCTCATGACACAGATAGTGCAATGCTGCCAGTTTCCATATCCTGTCTCCTTTCCTCTGAGCACCCAGCCTCCCTCAGAGTTAAGTAGGTGCGTGACTAAGTTTTGGCCAATGCATGTGGGTGGAATTCATGCTTCCATTTTCAGTGCTGCTTCACAGAAGCCTCCTCTGGGGTCCTCTACACAATCTCGTTTCTTCTCTGCACAGTCAAAATGAGGGACTTGGAAGCTATAGTGAAGGGCAATGCCATGGAATGAAGAGAGCCTGGGTCCCCAGTCTCCACCAGGGACACTTTTCCTTCCTTTTTGCCTACCAGCATCAAACTGTCGTGAGAACAAGAAATACTTTCATTTTGTTAAAACACTAAAATTTTGGGGTCATTCTTTATAGCGTTTAGCCTACTTTGACAGAGTTTAAATGGATAAAAGTTCTTCAGAAACTTCAAAGTGCTGTACTAATGTTACTAGTTATTATTATTGCTTTTATTCTAGAAATCCTTTTGAGTGCACAGCTGGTGATTTTTTTCCAGGATTTTTATAGTTTCTGAATCTTTTCAAGGATGAACAGGGGATTGGGGAGACCCTTGGAAAATCTAGAGTAGTCTGACTATGCAGAGGTGTGCATGACTGGGTGCCTGGGCTCCTTGCAGATAGAAGACTCCTGGTTGACTATTTCATATTGTACAGAGGAGCAGACCTACCTTGGGATAGACACTGGGTGGTAGCGTCCAGCACAGGAGTGTCCCCACTAGAAGGGCCCTGGAAATGCTGTCTGAGCATCAGTTGCTTGAGGACTGAGCACTTCAGAGCTGAAAAAGGGAAGTGAAACTGGATCAACTGTGAACAGGCCCCAGGAGAGCTTGTTGATTTTGTGAGCCATTTGGAATTCTGTTTCTTTCACACACGGCTGCTCCCAGTGTTTGATCCCACTTGACTCTTAACTATGGTCCTCAGAACTGGCCCAGAAGAAGCCTGGAAGAAGACACAGAATGCCCTGCAGACGTTGACTTGTTCTAGGATCTGGGCAGGAAGTAGGGTGTAGTACGAATGGACCCAGACAACAGTCTCCTTGACTTTTTCTCCAAGGAAGGTAGGAAAAGGACTGGGCTGACCTTACTGATCACCAATCATGGTCCAGTTCCTACGTTAACCCTTTCAATCTTTAGGATGTTCTGAGATAGTTATTATATTTCCACTTCTACAAATAAAAAGACAGTGCCCAGGGATATTGTTGCCAGGAACCCACAGTTAGTAAATATTAGAGCCAGAATTCAAATCTCTATCTCTCTGATTTAAAAGCCTATGTCCTTGCCTCTGTTTCTCACAGTCTTCTTCCATAAAGGCAGAGCTACAGTTTCTCCTCCCAGGCCAGGGCTGAGAAAAAGGATAACTGGCTCCGTCCTGGGATTTCCTGTGGTGTTGGCTTCTTTCACTAGTGGATCTACAGAGAAGCATTTGTGCTTCTTGAGTTTGGGAAGAACTCCTCTCTGTGAGCACATGAAGCTTCAGGCCACCAGACAAAGGCGATGGGGAGAGTATTGGGAAGAAAATTTGAAAAGAGAGAGCGCTGAATCCTAACCACTAGACCACCAAGTGAGGAAGTGTGAAAAGAAAAGAAAATTTATGACAGAAGCATCAATGAAGGAGCTTTCCAAATGGAGTGAGGAGGCCATTACGCAAATGCTTAAGTGTGATTCCAGTTGCTGTCTGGAATGGGAATTAGTCCTCTGCTCCCATGTACCCTTTGATTGACAGCATCTGGAACCCTCACACCCAGAGGCTCCAGGTGCCTATCGAGGAGTTAATGGACTTTTGTTTTATGGACATTTCCCTGCTGTTTACACATTCTTTCTGGGTTCCTTGCCAACATTCAATAGTCTACATGAGCTCCTACTTCTGCCTTCCTCTCAATACTGACTCACAGCAATCCAAAGAATGCAGACAGAGTCCCTTTTACTTTTGCAGTTTCTGAGTTTGGATTAATTCACAAAGAAAAGAAGAAGTGCTAAAGGAGATAGAATGAAAAAGGGGGGGAAGAAGGAGGAGCTGAGAGAGTAAAACGTGTAACACTGGCCCCCTGGAGGGTTTCATCTAGAGTGGAATGTTTTCATCTCAGAGAAGGAGGTGGCAGCCTGCCCTGGTATCCAGGTGGCTTTAGCACCTGAAGATCTATGAGAATCGGATGCCTTTCTGGCACCTACCTATTCCCTTAAACACAACAATTTCAGCTGATAGTTCAAAGCCTAGTCCCATTCTGAGTCTTTTCTTGGGACTGCATGAACCATACCTTCAGCAATAGCCTGCTTCGGGATATGTGCAGGCTGTTTCTGGGGAGAAAAGCTGCCCCCTCTGGTTTGAGGGACTTAGCCTGGGAGGCCACCATGGTTTTTTGGCTGCCCTCCTGGGTCGTTCAGCCAGCTCCGCTGAGAGATGCCTGGTACAACAATACTATGTTGTCTTTTTCTAGCTATTATTCCATTAATGTTTGTGTCTAACCCAAACTGCCAGGACCACTCTTCTGACCCTGATCGAGAGGAGAAAATGCCCTAAAAAGCAAACTGTTTCTTCAACTGCAGATCTCTGGCTCAGGCAGGCTCTGGTCTGGGTCAAAGAAGAGCTGAAGTCCTCTCCCAGGTTCTCTATACTCTAGCTTCCTTTCTAGCTCTCCTAGAGTCTTTCTGGGGGCTGAGCTCCAGGGAAGGGGATGAGAATTGTGGCAGTGTTGTGTGGAGAAGATGAATTTTTGTATGTTTTTTTCTGGGTCTTGGAGTGAAGAAGGAAGAATGAGCAACACTGGGCTTCTGGAAAAACATCCTGGTGACCTAAAGATGTTTCCACATGTTGGCATTAGAAAGGAAAAAGTTGTCAGGCAGTCTTATGAAGCCTACTGATATGAGAAGTCCCTCGTTGTGGAAAATCAAGATTCTGCGTAGTTTTTTTTTTTTTAAAGCTAATCTGTTAGGATCACTTGTTTACTGCACTTTCAAAATAATCTTCTATTTTTAAAGAGAAGGAATGCCGTTAGTCATGCTCCTAATTTTAAGAGGGTCTACTGAGTCTTTTTCACTGGTTGAATTATAACAAGACAGCTGAGGTCATAGGCAGTGGATTAATTATAGCAAAGCTGGTGAGAAAATTCGACCTCTTCTGATAAACATAGCTTAGCTGCTTTAAGTGAACAATTTTGTACAGCAAACTTTTAACATATTTTCTCTCATAGCATGGTGTCCAGTGGTTGTAAGATGACAGATCCTGGAACTTTTTTTTTTTTTTGAGGTCCTGGGGATTGAACCCAGGGAGGGATGACATATATCACCATCCCTTTTTATTTTTGAATTTTGAGATATGGCCTTGCTAAGTTGCCTACACTGGCCTTAAACTTGTGATCTGCCTGCCTCACCCTCCTGAGTAGTTGGGATTTAGGCAGACACCACCATGATTTGTTCTTAGAATTCTTAAACCATTCAGTATTGTAATAATGTTCTTTGCATTCTTTTCATAAATAGACTTAGATGGAAACTGAACTTTAAGATAACAAGATATAGAAAAGGTATGGATTTAACCTTAATTTCATTTCTGATATGTAAATATTTTCTAACCTTTTTCATCTAAGCCAAGTCTCATACTAACCCAAGGTTATGCACTGTTATGTATTCTCAAAGCACTTGTGTCAATATCTTCTGCAGTTAATGTTTTTTTATTAGATGCCATTTAATCAAGGTTTAATAAGAGAATATGAATGATATATATGGAATATACATGTATATATGGAATATATATGTGAAAAGTACTGAACACAGTTGTAATATTTGCTGAGGAGGCTGTTCTGCAATAAAATGGGTTTAGACTTGGAAAGAGCTAGAAACTTCTGTTAGGAACATGAAAAGTGTCGAGGCTGCTCTGTTGAAATTTGGTCCTCTCTTGGGTACCACCTGAAACCTGAAAGTGGAGTCCCTTCTTGCAAAAGAGCAAACCCAGGGAGAACATCAAAGTACAGCATTGTTTGGAATTAGAAAGATGCTGTAATGGTTGATACATTGTGTCAACTTGAGAAGTCTAGAAGCTTAGCTAACTCTATTTCACTAGACCAGGATTTGGCAAATGTTTTCTGCAAAGGACCACTACAATAGCAATGTTGTGAGTTTTGCAGGCCATATGGCTGCTGTCACAGCCATTCAATTCTGCCATTGTTGTGTGAGGGAAGATATAGAAAATAGGCCAACAGATGGATGTGGTTATGTTCCAGTAAGACTTTATTTATCAAAGCAAATGGTGGGCAGGTTTGATCCATAGACTGTTTTTATCTTGAGAAGGAATATACAGTAGTGATTGCAGGGGAGGTTTAACCTTACTTTTTTCCCTCTAATGGTTCAATAATTTTAGCCTATAAATAAATGGACAATAGGAAGATTAACAAGAAAAAGTAACCATTTAACATGCAGAGACATGAAAGCTCTGTGAAAAGCATAAACCTCAAAAGAAAGTGAGCCACTTGAAACACACAGAGTTAGACAGAGGGGTGGGGACTGAGCTTGGAGGCCATAGGAAGTCAGCAAGGAGACGCCCAGGAAGCAAGGGTGGTCTTGTGATGCAGATGATGTCCCCGGGCTACAGACACTTTTAGGACTCTCCACCTACGCCAGGTATCAGACCCCTATCTCTTGGTCCTGTGAAAAAGACTTTGTTAGGCAGAAAGGGGGAGAGGAGACAGATAAATGGCGTTTACTTCACTACTGTAGAGTTCCTTTATAGATATAAATTTCTTCTCCAAAATGGTAGCCTTTCAGAGCCATTCCTGTTGTCTGCAGAGATCCATAATTCCTCTGAATAACTGACTTGAAATATGCCAAAGAAATATATTTGAGGTGGGATGATTTACTCTTCCATATGATTGAGTGTAGTCTGAAATCAGACAGCCTGAGTCCAAGTCCTGTTCTGTCACTTCACAGCTGGGCGATTGTGAACACATTGCTAATTTCTCTGTGCCTCATGGTTTTCCTCTGTAAAATGAGGACAGTAATAATGTCTACCCCATAGAATTATTGTGAGAATTGAATGAAATAATATAAGCAAAGGCCTTACAAGACTTCGGACATTTATGACAATAAATTAAAAGCATGTAGTAAATGTGGGCTATTATTCATTTGATCTTCACTCCTTAGCACTGTGCCTGCCACAATGGAGATGCTGAATAAATGTTTATATCATGAGCTCTGAGGTCCAGGAAGACAAAACAGTTTGTGTAATGTTTCCCAGTAAGGAGCAGCACCGTGCTCTGAAGCCACACGGCTGACTTCCAGACTTCCACCCTGTCTTCCTGAAGCCTTCAGCAGGTTCTTGTCACAGAGACCTCAGGGTATTTATAGTCTCATCATTCTCTGTAGGAAAACTTTTGTGCGAGTTGATTGCCTTCACTTTCCAAACCTAAAAGCCAGTTTTCCTAAGGCATGAGGGTAGGAACAGTTTCTTCCATTAGTAGTTACTGTGAGTGTGTGTGTGTGTGTGTGTGTGTGTGTGTGTGTGTGTGTGTGTGTGTGTATGT
>PVLD010010118.1:0-53073 GCA_004027595.1 Dinomys branickii | reverse complement strand
CCTGTACTGAGGGATGCAGCAAGAAGACTTTTGAAAAAACATTAACGATGCATTTCACACCCTATTGGGCTCACCGGCTTTGCCCCTAAGCAGCTGTTGAGGATCCTTTTCCCTGTCATTCTTATCTACTCTCTGAGGCACCACACAATCCAGCCCTCTCTACCCGCAGCTAGGGCATTGAGCCAGAAGCTAGGGTGGGTGGGCTCGGCTCTCCTTCACAGTGCTGGTATTTCCTAGGCTTTGGAAGCCTCAGCCAGAAGACAGGTCAACAAACGACAGATCAGGGGATGGGAAGGGAGGAAGGGAGCCAAGAGGGGGTTTCCCAGGCAATGAAATCTATTTCTAAGGGAAAGGGGTGGTGTGAAGACCCCTGAGCAAGCTGTAAGAAGGACTTGGAGAGCCCACAAGGCTAATTTGAGTGGTCCTGAGGAGAGACTTTTCTAGAGAGGATTCTGTCTGTGTGAGAAACAGGCTTTCACCAAGGCATGACCACACCTCAGCCCGGGAGGGAGAGAGAAATACCCTTTCTTAATGGTCCTTAGTCTGGACTTGCTAGGGCTATGTGAAGTATTAACCAGGGCCCTTTCTCCTTTCCACATGGGAACTGATCCTCCCTACCTCCCTCTCACCAAAGGTGTGCTCTGGGTTGGTGAGATGCCAGAGAAGAGAGTTTTCCTCTGAAGTCATTTTTCCACTCTCCTGGCAGCCATATTTTTCTGTAAGTGGGAAAGGCTACTGGCCAAATACCTCCTAGATGGACTCCTTTGCAGAGTACCTTCAAATTTTGCACTGTTGGTATCTTACTTGCCTTACCCTAGTATCAACTCTCCTCTTTGGGGGCCCACATACTGCAGTTACATGAGCAGTAGAGGGCTTTAGGAGGTAGAGAGTGAGCCTAGTGCCATGGTGCCAGGGGGTGAGGAAGGGAGTGCTGAGAAGGTTGCTGTCGAGCCTGGGCAGTGCATTTCCTTTGACTTGGGCTCTCATGAGGCAGTATGACCCAGACTGGATGATCACTTCAAGCTTTGGCCGCTGTCACTTTATGTCCTTAGAGGAGTGATGTATTAGCCAGGAAATGGCCTAGAAAACCATAAAGATAGGGATTGTGGGATTTTTTGTTTGTTTGTTTGTTTATGAAGAAAACTGCTTACACTTTACTCCTCGGCACCCTTCTACATTGTCTATTAGCAGATGTCTCCCTTTTTGCCCTCTTTGACTGGGCCTTTTAATACCCATTGACTGGGCCTTGGGAAATATATTAGTTCCTTTCCTGTTGCCGCGACAAAATACCTGATACCTGCAACTTCAGTCCATGGTCAGCTGGCTCCAAAGAGAGAAACTGCATGGTGGGGGCTTGGCAGAGCACCTCTGCTTATGTAATGGAGGCCAGGAAGCAGAGAGAAGGGAGGAGCCGGGGAATACATCCTTCCAGGTCAAGCTGCCTGATGGCTCCCACCTCCAGCCAAGCCCACCTTCTCATGGTACATCCAGTCATAGAATTGCCAGTGGATTAATCCACTAAGCATACAGTGCCCCATGATCCAGTCACCTTCTAAAAGTTTCATCTCTGAATACAAGAGACTTCTGGGGACATTTTGGATCTAACCTGTAATAGGAAGTTTGTGAATACCGAGGTGGCATCTAAAAGTATGTGCTTATTGATGTGCATTTGATGGGGAGGGGTCTGTAACTTTGATCAGATTCTCAGAGAAGTCAGTGGCCCAAGTGCGTTAAGGAACTCTGATAATTTGTCTACGTGAACCAAAAGCTATTCTGCGGAGGTGTGGCAGTGGCGCTCCTCATCAGAGAGCGAAGCTTTGTCTCTGGGTAAGGGTGGGATGGAAAGGCTGGAGTCATTTGCGCTATGTCTCTGAATCTTGGGAGAACTTTCATTATAGGACATGTTAGAGTGCTTGTAACAGTCACCTTTCCCTAGCTATTCATTATTTCACCTCTTCTCTTTGCTATTATTGGGCTCATAGAACAATATATCCAAACATGGCTAAAAAAGATGCCGAGAAAATTGATCTAACAAAGATTAAACGGCCTTTAAAAGCATTCTTGTTTCTCTCACCTCAGGCATAGAGAGCGACTCTGGAATTCCCTTACCTGCATTAAGAACAGACTGAAAAGAGACCGCATTAGCCTTCCATCCCATCATGAAATCCTGTTACCCATCAGAAAAGAAGACTGAGAAATATAACCTGGATGGACTTCCTCTAAAAGCTAATGTCTGTTCCCTAGGCTCATTCAAATTCCAGAGACTATGTTGGGGACCATTCTTTCCTCTAATAAATACCATAGTAATTTATAAGTCCTTAAAATTGTCTACATTCTTCATTTGTTCTCTCTCCTGTGTAAGGGTGGTATGTAAGTCTCTGAGTAATGATAAGATGTGTGTATCACATGTGTATACCTTCCCTTATGATGTGGTTTTCTCCTTTTGCACATTAATTTTTATGCTTTTTCTTTTATTTAATCTTTGTCAGCTTATTTTAGTGAACCTTGAGGGGGCAGTGGGAAATTTTCCCTCCACCCCTACACTATTAAAAATAAACCAAAAACAAAAAAAAAAGTAAAAATAAAAAAAAGTCAGGCAAATGAGAAGGCAAGTTACCAACAGGAGAAAATATTTGCAAAAGAAAATTTTGATAAAGGAAAGTTTTTTGAAACAAATAAGGAACTCTTAAAACCTAACATCAAGAAACGACTAGGTTACAAAATGGCAAAAAATCTGAGTGGATCCCTCACCAAAGATAAGAAGATGGCAAATAAACACATGAAAAGATTCTCATCCTCATATATCACTAGAGAATTATAAATTAAAACACCTCTGGGAATGGGCCCAATTCGGGACCCTGACAGCACCAAGTGCTGGTGGAGAGTGGTGCAATAGGAATGCTCATTCCTTATTATAAATGCAAAATTGTGCAGCCACTCTGGAGAGCAGTTTAGTAGTTTCTTACAAAACTAAACATATTCTTACTTTACAGTCAAGCAGTTATACTTCTTGATATTTACCCAAATAAGTCGAAAGTAGTGTAAGTTGAAATGTGCACATAAATGTTGATACTCACTTTATTCATAACTGTCAAAAGTAAGAAGCAACCAAGATGCCCTTCGTTAGGTGAATGGAGAAACTGGCGTACATCTGGACAATGGAGCATTATTCAGCACTAAGATGAAATACTAGAACCTGAAAAGACACAGAGGAAACTTAACTTCCTATTACTAAGCGAAAGAAGGCAACCTGAAGATGTTACAAACTGCATAACTCCTACTATATAGCATCAGAAAGCAAAATTATGGACACTGTAAAAAGATCAGTGGCTTCCGGAGATTAGCGGAGAGAGAGATGAACAGGCAGAGCACAGAGGACTTTTAGGGCAGTAAATGCCTATGTATGATACCATTGTTGTGGGCACATGTCACTGCATTTGTCAAAACCCATGGGCTGTGTAACACCAGGAGCAAGCTCTAATACAGGTGTGGAGTCTGGGTGATAATGACGTGTCAGTTTAGATTTACCGATTAGAGAAAATGTACCACTTTGATGAAGGATGTTCATAGTGGAGCAGGGGCATGTGAGAACTTTATGCTTTCTCTCGTTTGTGTTTTTTTTTTTTTTTTGTGAACTAAAACTGCCTGTTAAAAAAACAAACCGAACCAAGCCAAATCTAACAAAAAGCAAATGAAACCAAACAGCAACTTACCTAAAGCTGCATGTTATCTTTGGGAATGGATGGCTGGGGTGGGAAAGAGGTTCTGCACTGTTCTCAGCTAGGTTAGGACTGGGAAGACTCTGCTGACCATTAGGAGTCAACAAGTGGGCTTGTCCTTTGCAGCAGGAGGAAGGAAGACAGACGGAAAATGGAGAAATAACCTATACAGACCTGTGCACCCCTGGGCCTGTGGGCTGGATGTCCTTATGTGTGCGTGCATGTGTGCACATGCGTGTGCATGCACACGTGTGTGTGTGCATGTGTGTGCTTCTTCAAGGGTAAGAGAGCTCACTGTGGGAAGAGGCAGGGCTAGGCTCTGTGTTACCATAGAAGTCATTTTTCCCTATTGCTCTATGTGCCAGTGCCTAACTCCAAGGAACCTGCATATTCTAAATTTGAACTTTCAACCTTATGAATAGCAAGAACCCCTCTAATAACATCAAAACATCTTCCACCAGTCTAATGCTTTCTTCAGGTGATCTACTAAGGTGATCTGCTAAGTACCCCTATAGGAACCACTTACAATGCTCACAAAAACCTTAGGGAGCAGGCAGGGCTTACATTAAAAATATCCAAGTATTAGTATTGCATGGGAGGCAGCTGGGCCAAGTCCTGAGGCTCTTCGTGGGCCAGGTCCTGATCCTTCAGCTGCTGGCTTGTGAGGCAGTCAGTAGTGATGCAAGGGAGAGGGCAAAGTATTGGTGGT
This sequence comes from Dinomys branickii, assembly GCA_004027595.1. Taxonomy (NCBI): domain Eukaryota; kingdom Metazoa; phylum Chordata; class Mammalia; order Rodentia; family Dinomyidae; genus Dinomys; species Dinomys branickii. The sequence continues at coordinate 48,645 of PVLD010010118.1, read as the reverse complement.
GGAGCTCAGTGAAGTGTCAAAGGCTTGACTAAGTGTTCTTACACCTATACCGTATCAGGATCCCCTGGCCCACTTGTTAAAACATTATTGGGCTCTATCCCCAGCATTGCTGATTCAGTAGGTCTTATAATGGAGCCCAAGAATGTCAACTTCTAACAATTTCCAGTGATGCTGATGATACTGCCTAGAGAACCACTGCTCTCTACTAAATGTTTCAGTATTTTGATAACTAGCACAGCCCTAGCTGAGCATCAGCCCTGGGGTGGAAATTACTTTCACTGCCATTACACGGGTGGGCAAATAGAGCCTGAGAGAGATGAAGTAACTCACTGAGGATCACATACCCAGTGGCCTGCATCCAGTTGGCCTGACTCTGAAGGCTCAGCTCTCTCTGAGTGTACAGTCTATGCTCCCTAGGGCCAGCAGAGGTCTGGGCAGTGGCTGACTGCCTCTGGGAGACCCCCAGGACATTGATAAGCTATGGGTGAAGCCAGAGGCAGGTGAAGCCCTGCACACTGTTGTTGGGCTTCACCCTCTGCCTGCTGGCCTGGGGAATGCTCCCAAGACTCCTGAGAGGCTTGGGGATGGCATCCTTGCTGCCTCCCCAACAGGCAACAGCTGTGAAGTTGAAGAATTACACTAAACTGTGATGCCTCCTCAGGAGTCTGTTCTGGGACATGCTGTGATGGCTTCCCGAGAAAGCGATAGGCATGTGGTCTGCAAACCAACCTTTTTGCTCCCTTGCTCAGCACAGCAGCTGCTCAGAGGCAGCGTGGGCCCTTTGCACCCCGCTAGGGGAGCCTATTAAGAGTCACAGCACTGTGAAAAGCACAGCAGAATCGCTCCATTAAATCTCGCAGGGGGGCCTGCTTAACAATGGGACCTGATCCAGGAATCTTGGCTCAGCTCAACCCTGCCTCAGTCTCTTTTCTGCCCCTCCAGTTTCCCCGCAAAGGAACTTTGGGCCTGAATGCCTCTGTTTCAGACTAGAGCTGGGGCTGGAATTGAAATGTCAAGGCCCAGGCAAAGAGCAAATCCAAGGCTATGGTCTGTTTACTGCCTAGCAGGGGAATGGGTATACCGTTGAGTTCAGACATGATGCTGATGAGGATGCTGCAAATGAGGATGTCCAGTGAGAAGAGCCCTGCTCAGGGCCTGTTTGTTTTCCTCATTCCAGTTGTATACACTCTCTAACGGGCAAAGAATTCTCAGAGCCAAGAAGATACACAAGGACCATGGCTCTTTTCTATAATACCACACTTCAGGTACCTGGAAACCTGCAATTCCCTGACAAACAGCTTCAAGCCTGTTTCTAAGGTCTATGTAAGCTTCTACTACACTCTGTAAAGAGTGGCCATGTTACTGGAGGGGTGGACAGAGCTTGGGCCTGTGGGCTGGATGTCCTTATGCGTGTGTGCGTGTACGCGAATGCATGTGTGTGTGTGTGTGTGTGTGTGTGTGTGCGTGCACACACACACCTGTTAAAAAACTGCCTGTTAAAAAAATAAACCGAACCAAGCCAAATCTAACAAAAAGCAAGTGAAACAAACAGCAACTTACCTAAAGCTGCATGTTATCTTTGGGAATGGATGGCTGGGGTGGGAAAGAGGTTCTGTGCTGTTCCCAGGTAGGTTAGGACTGGGAAGACTCTGCTGACCATTAGGAGTCAACAAGTGGTCTTGTCCTTTGCAGCAGGAGGAAGGAAGACAGATGGGAAATGGAGAAATAACCTATACAGACCTGTGCACCCTTGGGCCTGTGGGCTGGATGTCCTTATGTGTGCGTGCATGTGTGCACATGCATGTGCATGTGCATGTGTGTGTGTGCATGTGTGTGCTTCTTTAAGGGTAAGAGAGCTCACTGTGGGCAGAGGCAGGGCTAGGCTCTATGTTACCGTAGAAGTCATTTTTCCCTATTGCTCTATGTGCCAGTGCCTAACTCCAAGGAACCTGCATATTCTAAATTTAAACTTTCAACCTTAGGAAAGTATATTTGTCAAGGTAGGGGGATAGACTATATTTTATTTAATAGTTTGCTAGCTTGATTTATAACCTGTACTTACTCTAGGCTCACCCTGGAGGGAGAGGGGGGTGCTGTGCAGGTGGGAGGGAGGGGCTCAATTATCCATCCATCCATCATCTAAGTTTGTTTGTGTGTTTTGAAATTTAAAAAAAATATTTACTGAAGATCTACAGTATCTTGGGTTGTGTGCAATATTTAAACTATATGAAAAGTCTTTGAGGCTTTATTACTACCAATCTGAAAATGGGGAAACAGACTTTCAGAGGTGAAAAAGTTGGTGTATGGTCAGTTGGGGCCTGAGATCAAGTTGGGCCCTGAGACCATATTACTTTGAATTTCGTGGTATTGCCATTCCACTGAGAGAGATTACAATTAGATTTTCCTATTTTAAATCAGGAGAGAGAAATGCTGCTGGGAATGTTTGCTTATCTCTCTCCAGCAGTGTTCCCAGGGGTCCTGGTTCCGGGCTCTGGCTCCAAGACCGTTGGTGAGCGCCGAGCACCCCCACTTGCCATGCTGCTTGCAGACTTGGCCCATCTGCTTCCCAGAGCGCCGTGCCACCAGCAGTCAGACTGCACAGGCTGGCTCTGACAAAGTGACAGAAGCTGTAAAAACAGCTGTTTGTCATTCCCTGATGCTTTTAAAACCAAAACAATCAGCAAAAGAGGTTGAATGAAATGAAAAAAATGTTGTTTCATGTAGATAAGGATATTTTTACAGAACATTTACTTTCTCTTTTCATGTCTTTATTCCCTGTTTACCTACCCAATTATTTCTCTTTTGCTTGCCCTGCTTCTTCCTTCTTTCCTCCTCCCCTTCTACTTTTCCTTCCTTTAAAAAAAACTTTCCCCTCTATTTCCTTGTTTATGCATTCAAAATTTTCTTCTCTTGGAGGACATAATTCTTTCTCTTTTCCGTTTGTCCCATTTCGATGCCTCTGTATATTAATTTGTCTCTCTGGCTTCATGTACATACTCTCCCAAATGTGTAGTTTTATGAATTCCACTATTTGTTTTTCTGATATCCCAAAGTGTCTTCAATTAAGCCAAGATGGGGGCAGAAAATTCTAAACCAAAATGAAACAATCTATCCTCACTGAACTATTATTTAATTTAGATAAATAAAAGTATGCACAAGAGGACCAGGCATCTGGCAGTAACTGCCTGTCCCCTCAGGCCAGTTCCACTGCCTCCAGCTACAGGAACAGGGAGAGCTGTTCTCATTTTCAGACTTTGAGCTTGTGGCCCAGCTCTGCACAGTGACTCCACTGGTTCAGAAAAGCCCCCGTTCGGTCAGCTGTGCCTCGCACACCCTGTCCTTCGGTGAGAGGGGTGCTAGATTACGAGGCACAGGCAGACAAGAACAGACAGTTACACACGCTCAGCTTAACCATCACGGGCAGCTTGTCAAGCCTAACGTACAGACTGACTCTTACAGCCTGTAACCATTCTTGGTTCTTGGAATCACTGGGCCTTCCTCCAGACTCTGGGTTCCCTCTGTTCAGAAGGGTATCTGCTCCTTCGGAGGCATTTTAGGCTCTCTGGAGCATTTCTTCTCCTTGCTTGACGACCTATATTAAATCTCATTGGTACCATGACCCTAACTTCCATCTCCCTTTTCAATCTCTTCTTCCCTACAGGTTTTCCAGATAAAGCTATTTCTTTCAACTGCTGCCTTTCAGTTTGCCCTTTATGGATCATTCTCCATAGTTCCTCATCTTTTGTTCTGCCTGTCTTCTCTCCTAAGAATATTTTCTTTCTCCTTCTCCTTCTTATTGTCTCTTGTCCTATGACCCATCAAGTCACAATGGTGCACCTTAGACTTGACATTGCTGGAGCTGTCCACCTGTCCCCACATGGGTAAGATGACTTTGGGTATGCAGCTGGAGACACTGTGATTGCTGTTGGGATGCAAAATGTAATTAGATTTTGGGCAAATGCAGCCTTTACTCCAACCTCCCTGGACTAAATCTACAAGCACAACTACAGCAGGATGGAAAAACTGTGCCCACCCATCCCTATAGGGAGAAGAAATGTGGGCTGTGGGTAGAAATAACCTCTGAGAAATCCCAGAAATGGCTGAGTTATGCATCTACATACATTTTTCTAATCTCACCAAATAGGTCATTCTTTCTTCTTTGGAGAGAACTAGATGATGGAGAAAATTGTACTGTTCTTCCATGGGGATGGAATGGAATCTCCCTTTCTCTGTGGAAGTGTGGTAGGGGATAACACAGCCTCCTAACATTGGGAGTAGAGAGGGGGCTGTCACAATTTCCAAGAAACTGGAGATCTTTAGTGTCCTTCTCTAAATCTTTTACAGTTCAAGCAAGAGTAGGAACTAGGACCCTTCTAGCCATCTCCTTTCCCTTCCCTTTGCTGACTCCATTTCTCATTCATTTCTGTGAATTTTGACCACTTGTCCAAGCTCTGTCTGTGCCATCTCCGGAATATCTCCATGGGCACTCCTTAAGCCTAAGGGTGCACACACTGGTGGTACTGTCCATCTTCGGATACACTTGGGGAAAAAGAACTGTGAAAGGCAGGGACTTCTAATGTCCCAAGTACCCAGAGTGCTATCTAGGACAGAAGTCACCAGCTCCTGATGGCATGTCTTTTCATCCTGTGAACAGAGAAATAAAGAGAGAGAAGGGATGCCATAGAGGCACTAAAGTATGGAGTCAAGGGAAGAAGCTCTGTGATCCAGGTCTGAGGGTGACACTTATGTACCCCGTAGATGCTACAGACTTGATTTACCTTATACCCATCATGGTTTTGCCAACTTCCTGTTCCTGGAGATGTTTCTATAAGGCAAAACTGAAACCACAGTAGGATTGAAGATCTGGGGCCTGCTCTCAGCTTTATCACCTTTCTGCTTCCAGCCAAAAATGTGTCGTGATTCTAAAACACACTCAGGAATGATGTGTTAGGTCTATTCTGGTTTCTGCATTGATTCACAATGAATAAAAATTAAGTTGGTACTAAATTTTATGGACTCATTTAAAAAACAATTCTTCTTTGAGCTTTAACTAGATGGTGCCTGTGGGAGCTGAAGGCAATTTTAATTAGCATCTTACTACTGCAAAGAGAGGAACCTTGATCCTTGCTTGGCAAGTTCAAGTTGCAGCTTCCTCTCCCGCTTGGACCACCTCCAAGTACTAGTCTTGTACATACTCTATCAGTCCTCCCATGTTAGCTGCAGATCTGTTTGCGTTACAAACCCTGACCTGGTACCGCAGCCCTAGCGTTTGCTGTCTGAACAGAACATGACATCTCTACTCTCCCCTATCCTAGGTTGCCTTGTATTAGCAATGAAGTTGCAAATCTATTCCTTGTCTTCCTGTTAAATTCTTCAGGTAAGTACCTTGAGGGTTGGGATAGCACCTCCATGGGTCTTCATATTTACCAAGTGGCTTTCTGTACATGTTAATGGTTTCTTGAATATGAATGTGAGAGAAGTGAGAGAGTAAAGGTACCAAAGCAGTAAAGGTACCAACATAGTATTGGAAAGAAGAGCTGTTGCCTAGGACGATGCTTTCTAAAGGTTTAATGGTCCTCAGAGTCAACCGGAAAGTTGTATAAAATGTGGCTTTTCAGCCTTATGCCCTGAGACACACAGTGATTATGATTCAGACTAAGATTTGGGAGCAATTTTCTAGAACTGTGACTTTCAAAGCGGGAAATACCACAGGACTTTTTTTTGGTACCAGGAATCGAACTCAGGATCTTGCACTTGCCATGCAGGCACTTGTGCCACTGAGCTATATCCCTGCCTTTTTTTAAATACTGAGAATCATACCCAGAAACTTGTACATTTTAGACAGATGCTTTATCATGGAGATACACATTCAGCCCTTTTAATGAATTAATTTTTTGTTATTATTTTGAGACAAGGTTTCACTATATAATCTAGGCTGGCTAAGAGTTTGCTATGTAGCCCAGGCTGGTCTTGAACTCGATATATTCTTGCCTAAGCCTCTCAAATGCTGGAGTCACAGGCATGCTGTATGACCATGCCCAGCTATTTTTTGTTTTGAGACAGAGTCTTGCTAAATTGCCCAGCCTGGTTTTGAACTTACAGTCCTTCTGCCTAAGGATAGGCAGCTGAGATTAGAAGTGTATACCATCACACTTGACTACATGAATTTTTAAGAAACAGAAAATATTTTTAACAAACAGAAATTTCTTGGTGAATGTTGAGGAAATACAGATAGAATAAGATGTGTAAACACACACACATAAAAGTGGCAACTAACAAAAATTCTTGTTAATGTCACATGCAAAAGTTATCTAATTGAAGCTGATTGGTTTTATTCACTTGTTTTATTTTTTTTTGTGGTTTAATCCATTTACAATTAATCAGGTTTATTTTCAGCACTAGTCCATTCGCATTTGACCTTCATTTGTGCCTTTCTGCTCTGTTGTTGCTGTGGGTTTGCTCATTAATTGTTGTATTTTACAGCCCCAAGGGCCTCAGTGGCTGTTGAGCCCGCAGTCCTGTCCTCCTTCTGCTGCCTGAGCATTTGTCTTGACGAATAGGAATGTTTTCTCACTCTGTCAGGGTTTAAAAGGCAGAACAAACATTTTTGAGTAGTCTCATACTTACTTAAAAGTACAAAATACAAGGTAAGTAAATAAATGCATGATTTATTTTGCCTCCCAAGGCAAAATATCCTCAAAATATCCTCCAGACTTCAGTCAGAAGACTAAAAAGTCATGGCTAGGCTGAGAAGCAGATGAGGTGAGGATACACATCACTAACCCACTGTGAGCTTACAGAGGTGTTTCCAGTAAGTTTGGACTAATCTATAAATCTCAACAAACGAGGATGTCATCCAAAACTAAAATGTGAAAAAGTCATAGTGTAACTATTGTAATACGTTTAAGATGAGGCTGTCAGACAGAAGTTTGGCTATTCTCAAGTCCAGCTAGAAAGGAACCCCAAATAAAATATTTTCCAGCACGTGTACCCACACTTCCCATCTGTTTTGTAGGTACAGTGTTTGAACAAAGAAGAGATATACTCAAATGGAACATATGTTCCAGCAAACAAAATTTATGACATATACTTTCATATTTTGAATTCCATACTTGGCTTTTCACCTCATCTGTTGGGTTTTGATTAATTTATATTTTGGGTCATTTTCTTGTTCCTTCCTAATTTTTTTTTACTCTTGTAATTATTCTGATTAACTATTGCTTTAATATTTGTTCTGAGACAAACTATTAAAGCTGGTTTCAGTTTCCACTTGGTGCTCCCACTCCCTATGCTGTGGTCCCACACTAGGCTCACAAGAGCTGCACCTTTGTGGGAACAGGGCTCTGTATGGCTCTTGGGAGGAAGGCGGGGTGGGAGCAGCTTTTACCTTCTGTTCCAGAGATGCAAACTCTTGAAGGCAGAATATGCCCTTGCTTCCTCAAAGCAGTTATATGAGAACAGCTCTGTATGGAGGGAGATGTTGGCTGTGCCTCGGTATTGGCACACACATACTGAGTCTTTCCTTGGTCACCAGACCCCGAACAGTGTACAGAGGCTGAGGGACTGGTGTGTCCAATTAGAAGAAAGGAGGTAGAGGGTATATGCAATAAAAAGTACAGACAATTAGTACAGACAATAAAGCAATAGCACACACTTTGATAATCATAAGTAATAATTATTTTAATGAGTGGTAATTACTTTTTAGGAATAATACTAGGATTCTTTCTATGGATTTTATATATATTATTTTAATGTTCAAGATACCGCTATGAGGTAGGCACTAATATTATTATAGATAAGAAAAATGAGACAGAGAGTAGTTAAACAACCATTGTGTGTTGCGATGAGAGAATACATGACTCTTAGTCATATAAAAAGAAAAATGTTTATTAGGCTCACAGTTCTTGCGCTAGGAAGTCTAAACAGCATGGTGCTAGACTATGGCTCCATCCGCGGGCTGCATCATACTGTGGTAGAGAGGTAGAAGGGGAGGTGGGTACATGCAGAGGGAGGTCACATGATGAGGTAGGCAGCAAGGGGCAGAGGAGGGGCCAGCCTTGCTCTTTTATAAGCACCTACTCTGGTGGGAATTAACCCACTCTTTTGAGACCCAACCCGCTCTGCACAACTAACTATTCCTTCATGAGGGGAGTCATGAGCCCATCACTGCCTACGAGGCCCCACCTCTTCTGAGTTCTAGCACTTTTGAATACTATTACACTGGGGACCAAGCTTCCAGCATATAAACTTTGGGAGTTCACCCTCAAACCATAATACCGTCTATGTTCAAATAGCAAAAAAATAACAGAAGTTGGGTTTCACCTGAGTTACGGTGTAGTCCAGAGGTTTTGACTAGTATATTGAGATATATCTTCCTCGTATTGCAGTGTAGAGAAAAACTGACATTCAGCATTATGACAAATCTAGAATTCATTACCCTGGACGCTGGGATTGTAGCGCTATGGCCAATCCAGGACCTGGCAGATGCTGAGCTACAGCTGCCACAGCACTTCTGGTAAGGATGAGCCCTGGAACCAAGTCGTCCTAAGGTCACAGACAGAGGATGGCAGCGCCTGGGGCTGACCCAGGATGGATGTAAACTGACACTCTTCATTTCCTTCTCCATTTTAACTTTGTATAAAACAGTCACTTTATGGATGTGTAGTTTAATTGGCTAAAACTGGAGATCAATGTCTCCTAAGCATAATGCCAACATTTCATAAGCTTAAATATGACAGTTGGCTGAAGAAAAGGAGGCAGGCTTGGGGCACTTGTCTTGAAGCTGTTTTGTGTAGAAAGTCATAGTTTAATCTGAAATAATATGCTTGTTTGGGATCGATTAAGGCACAGGAGGATTTGGGAGACTTTCCCTAGTTCTGTCACTGGTACCAGCTGAATGTGACTGTTAGTTATGTTCTTAATTTTTTTTTTTTGTACTGGGAATTGAACTCAGGACCTTGCACTTGCCAGGCAGTGCTGTACTGCAGAGCTGTACCCCCAGCCCTATGTTCTTAAACTAAGTCCCATCTGGATGCGCGCAATGTGATGGCTACTGCCACCCTCAGAAAGAGAGAACTGCTGGGCCCTCTCAGAACTTCAAAGAACTGTAAGGGAAGTCATGATCCCCTCTGGAAGGCAGGGGCGTGACTAGTATGTCTGGAATCTATCAGACCGAGAGATCAGCAGGACGAGCTTGGGCATCTGTACTCCGGGATGGGAGTGTGCTTAGTGATCAAGAGTGGATAAAATTCCATTAGAGGTAAATGTTGTCAGACAGCAGGCTGGAAAGATATATTTTAAGCTGAGAAATTACTTAATAAATTCAGACCAACACTCTGTGACATTTCCCACAAGACTTTAATGCTGTTTACAAATTCCAGAGAACACCCTGAGTCTTTTCTGGCATGGGCTTATGATTTATTTCAAAGGAAAATGGGACAGAGTGTGTGGGTTTGTGTTTAATGTGAAAAGGGATTTGGAGATGAAAAGTCAACTGGCATGAAAGATTGCAGGGCAAATGCAAAGTAGCAGAGCATGTGGGTGGCCTTGGAGCATGTAATAGGGGATTGAGAAAGGAAGGAGCCTCTTACGATTCCAGTGCTAATCAAATAGTTCCATTTGCAAAGGCCTCTAATGCAGTACAGAGGAGGGGTTAGGAGGCAGCACTGGATCTGGGGTTTCTAAAGCACTCCTTCCCAAAGACTTTCATATCAAGAACAGGCCAGAACTTCCACCCTGAGGAGGGAGGCTGGGTACATTTCATTCTCCTCACAAGTCAAGATGAGGGCATGGCCTTCATCTGCAGCAAGAAGGACTTCAGTTAGAACAAAAGAAAGTATTGTGGGAGAAAATAATACCCTGGGCTAAGAACATAAGGGAGGTCTGGGGGCAAATTCTCCATGTCCGATACTCTGTTTCTTGGAAACAGAGGGATGGATTAGGTAAGCTTGTGATTTAATTTTGTTGGCGTGCACTGGCCACATAGGGGTCAGGGAAGGAGGTGTTATCTCCAATCAGCTGCCAGAATGATCCAGGGGACTGTGGGTTCACGTACTGAGTTGTGAGGATGGCAGGAATGTGGGTCCAGGCTGACAGGGAGGACAGGAGTAGAAGGGTCCTCTGTCTTCTTCTCTGCTTCTCCCTACTCCCCCAGAAACTCTTAGTTTCATTCATCTTGTTTGCCGTGGAGTATGTGGTTTGAATGGGAAACGAGGACAGTGACATTCCCCATCTCTCTTGGAAAAAAAAAAATGACATTCCATTTGGTTTTGGAAAATACACAGTATTCCACTTATAAAATATTCAATCACTGTCATTAATTCTCTGGGCTATGCTGTCCCAGCTGCACTTAGGCATAAGCTACAGACTTTGACTGTGGCCACTGGCCTGCAAACCTCTCAGGCTTCTTTTTATGGGCAATGTGATTAGAGGCTCTAGGATCCTCTGTCTCAGTGTATCAAGCGCCTGTAAAGTAACCTCCTGGCTTAAAGTCACAAGGCTCCTTCCAGTCAACCTGGGGCCTCCTGTGACTGGGCTGAAGATTTATGGAGAAGGTCCGGGCCTTAACAAACTAATTTCTATCAGTGCAACAAGGGTTCTGTCCCACTCTCTAGAACTTTCCTGACTTACAAAGTGGTCAAACCTTCCCAACCCTTTGCTGCCCAACTGTTCTTTTCTTCCTTAGATTTTTTTTTGACCTGCTATTATTTCTGTCTTTTCTCTCTGATTTTTATTGCTTTAACTTTTACCTATTTATTTCTATCTCCTCAGCTCTATTAGGGTATCATCAACAAATAAAAGTTATGTGGGTTTTCAGCATACAACATTTTGTGATATACATATATATTATAAAATCATTAAAGAAAGTTAACATATGCATCACCTTATATACTTATTGTGATAACATTTAAGATAGATTTTTCTTAGCAATTTCAAGTATACCTTGTTAATTATAGTCACTATATTCTGATAGACCCTCAGAACTTATTCCTGCTGTCATGGAGACTTTGTACCCTTTTACCTAACATGTCCTCATCCCTTCCTCTGGATTGACTTGAATTCGGCATTCAGAAAAGTTTCCTTGGGACCCTTTCTTTAAGAGGGAGCCTTTTGTCTAACAAATTGGGGTGAATGGAAGGGTCTTCTTTTCTTCTGGCAGGAAACCAGCAGAAGTGAGGAAGGCACTTTGGCCCACCAGACTCCCCTGTCAACTTGACCTCAGAGCTTGAGAGAAGCTGGTGACCTCCTTGCTATCAGAACATTTCACTTCTCACTTGAGACTGTCTTGCTCCTACTGCAAAGAGTGTATGGGTAGCTGTGCTTAAACACCCTGCTAGCACCAAGCTCCCAGGACAGATCCTCCTCTGATGCTTCCTCTCTCTTCCAGCCCTTCAGATCCCTCCAAGTTCTATCTGGGCCTAAAAGTATTAGGGCCTGGTGTTGGAGGACATCCAGAACCACAGAATTGGGGAGATTCTAGGAGCTATTAACACCTTCCTTTTTAGGAGAAGCAAACTGAAGACCACGAAGATGAAGTCTCTTGCAGTTTGTTATAGCACAGCCAGAGCACAAGTGGTTGTCCTTGCTTTCCAGGATGTAAGGGACTGTCAGCAACATGGCGATTATGGAATTCCTGGAGGTCAGTAGAACAGGCAGATCACATCTTTAGATGTGGAGAGTCCTGGGCAGTGAGCTGAGGCCTGCCTCCCAGCAGTTGGCTGTATTGTGGTATTGCTTGGGGAGGTGCTCAGGGACCCAGAAGACATAGGCCTGCACTGTCCATATCTTTCTGTTGTAGGCCTGCCCCTTTTAGTATTTCAGGGCCTCAGCTCTCTCAAGGATGTGCATGAAAAGGGTGTGGCTGGCCTGTGGTGGCTGGGAATTGTAAGTCTTTTCAATTAGAATTGTAAGTCCTTTCAGTTATAAGAAGGCATGAAAGCTGCATTTTATTCTGAACATCCACAGAGTTGCTGGGGTATGAAGAAGGGTTTGGATGGAGAAGGACCTTTCCCTCGGTCAGGGGTGGCAAACCTATGGCACATGTGCTGCAGCTGGTTGTTTGCTATCATTGAAAATTGAGAGGTTTGCCATAAGTGCCCTAGATGTTCACAGTGCTCAGTCTTGATCTGCTGTCTGCTACCCCTTTTAGCACTTTAATTCCATGACCCTAAAAGAAACACTCAGATTGTAGTCTTTTTAATGCAGGGGTTGAGCAGTGGCCTCAAGAAAAATAAATTAGAGGAGACTTTGACTCTGAAACTTCAATTCCTTCACAGAAGTTGTCTGGAATAGTGGCTAGAATCCATGGAGTCCTTTTTATCTTTTTTTGATATAGACCTCTTGCTGCATAGTACAGATTACCTTTGGACTTGCTATGTAGCTCAGGTTGGCCTTTAACTTGAGATTCTCCTGCCTCAGCCTCCCAAGTACTGTGATCACCGGTATGTGCCACTATGCCTGGGTCCATGCTAGTTTGATGAACTGAAGTGGCCCACCTGCCAATGGCCTTCCTGGCCTGTCCAGTTGGCTTTGGGAGAGACACAAGGAGTTTTTTAAAAGTCCAATACAAACAAACCAAAGCTATATGACATGAAAGCCAGGATAGAGCTTCTCTCTTCTCAGAAAGACAACTGTCAGAGCCTGTTTTGTCCTAATGCATGTGCTACCTCTTCTCACAGCACCCTCTGCCACCATAGTGTTATTTAATGATGAAGGAAGTGATTCAAGGGATCCTGCTAACAAGGGCTTAGGGACTGATGGGGGTGAGAACAGAGCTGGACCTTCCACAGTAAACATTGTCCTTCTGGAAGCAGCTCTTATCCTAATACCAGCTCAGATTCCTTTAATGTTCATTCATAAATGATTCAGGCCTCCTTTTTGAAAGCATTAAAGCTCTCTCTTACCTTCACCCAGGAGCACAAACAGCAGTCTGATGCTGAAAGCTAATACCCAGTAAAGCTTTCAGGTTCAACAATAAAAAGGCAGCACTATAAACAGCACATGAATCCCACATCCACCCAGCAATAGCTGGCAGCTTGGCCAGGCTAAGGGAAGGGGGAACGTACCACTATGTGCCCACCCAGGACCCAGACAGCACATGTCCTTAGTAGGGGGCGCAACAAAGTGTGGCTCTACCAAGTTCCTGGGCTGCGGCTCTCTTCATTCTTGCATTATCTTTCCAGCACTATAACAAAATAGCTGAGGGAAAGGATATATAAGGAGAAAAAGGCTACTGTGATTCATTGTTTTAGAGGTTCTGGTCCACGATTAGGCAGATGGTTATATGACAGATGTAACAGCAAGTGGTAGAGCAAACCACTCACCTTATACCCAGAAAGCAAAAGAGGAAGAGGAAGTGGCCAGGTCCCCACAATCCCCCTTCAGGGCATGCCTCCAAGGGCCTCACTTCCTCCCACTATGTGCCAGCTCCTAAATGTTCCCCCACCTCCCAAAAGCACTTGGGGGCCTCTCATCCAAACCCCAACAGTTCTCTGAGTCTAAGGCCTGCTCACTTCTGAGCAAGCTGACTCACCCTTTCTGGTGCAGGTGATCCCAATCCCAGGCCACCAGGAAAAACTATTGTTCTGATTCCATTGTCCACAGTTTGAGGGAGAAGCAGTACAAGCTTTGCCAGGCTACACAAATTTTGCCTTTGAACTTGTAATTGCCTGGAAGAACTCATACTAGGAGTCTAGAATCCTGTGTTTCTGGCTCCTTTAGATTGAAGTGTTGTCTCATAAATTTTATCTGTCCTTCATGGGCCAATCTGGACTCCATTCCATAAAGCTCTCTATAATATTCCAGCCCAGTTTTCTTCAGCCCAGTTGTAGTAAATTTCTACGACCATTATTATTGTTATTATTATTATTACTATTTAGTACTGGGGACGGGCTCAGAGCCTTGCCCGTGCTAGGCAAGCGCTTGACACCTTAGGTATATCTCCAGCCCTTACAGCCAACAATACTGGTGATGATCGGGCAGTAATAGTAACAGTAAGGGAGGAGCCAATGCTTACTAAGGGCATGCTTTGTGCTAACTTCTCTTCCAGTGCTCTTTGCTCTAACTCAGTCTATTCCTCCAGTGTCTTATGAGATAAATAATGACACTGCCCTGTTGGGCTGGTGGGGGTACGGAGGCCAGCTTTTGGTTTTGTGTGTGTCTTAGCATTTCTCTCCACACAGAACCTCAGAAGGAAGGAGATGTGTTACAGAACTTAGAAAGTGAATGTTCAGGGCCTCCAGCTGAGCAGGATCTGGCTAATCCTCCCTTCTGCCCTCTGTGAAGTAGTCCACGTTCTTCCTATTTTTCAAATGAGATTCAGAGAGGTTGAATAACTTGCTGACTGATCTCAAATCACAGTGCTTTTAAGTGGCCTTTTAGATATAGAATAAAATGGTAGGTGACCCATGTCTTTTGACAATCCTGTGCTTGAATGTACAATTTACTACTAGTTGCTTGGTTTTGACCTGAGGTTCCCTCTCTCTGCATCTCAATTTCCTCTGAAATATGGTAGGTGAAGCACCTATATCAAGAGTTGTAGTTACGATTGAATGAGATAAATGCATGTAGTGAGCTTAGAACAGTGCCTCTGGCATACTCTAAGCACTCAATAAATATTAGTTAATATTGTCATGTTTAATGCATTGTAATGCAACAGATGTTTAATGTGCACCTATGATGTGACTCAGGACAAGATACTGTGTTGAGTGCTTCCCTGTTTTTATTCCTCTTCTCCACTTCCCAAGTGCCTTGAGAAACATTAAACATAGTAGCTGATCCGTAAGTCCTTTGTGACTGATTTATACAACATATATTGGGTAGACTGGAGAGTGTGGCAAGGAGCTCTTCTGCCTCTTTATCCCCACCGCCCTGCTGCCTCTCTCTTTCTATCCTGATTTTGTAAGAACCAATGTTTAATGGTATAAAAGCCAAGTTTTGAGAGCCAGATGGCCTGGAGGGCTGCTGGAGCCCTGCTACTTTACATTCATTATTATTATTTTTTGCATTTGAAAAAAATTATTGGTACAGTTTAGATATACATAATGATAACAAATCATCATAAGGAATTTGTACCTGTACATGGTTTTTCTTTTTCTCCTTCCCCTCCTCTTTCTTCAACCCCTCTTCTCCTCCTTATTTACAAGACATTTGTTTCCAATTTTTCTCTATTCTGTTTTTTTTCTTGTCACTTCTTTCCTTTCCCCTCCCTGCTCCCTTGTTCTCCTTCTCATTTGGAAATTTCTTTCCATTTCCCAATATCTGTTATACATTTTGGTCCTTATTTATATTTTTGGTTTCTCACAGCAGAGAAACAATGTGATATTTAAACATGTGTGTCCAATTTAATTCACTTTATGGTCTCAAGGTGTAGCCATTTACCTAGAAAAGTGTCACGTTAATCCTTTTTTATGGCTGAGTAGTACTTCATGTGGTATTAAAAGAACATATCTTCTTTATCCTTTCATCAGTTTTTTCCAAGATTTAATTATTAACTCTTAGTTTATGTTCCCACCCCCAGGTTCTTACACCAGTGACACAATACGTTGCCTGCACATGTACCTCTGACTTATTTCACTTATGAGTATGTTGACTATTTGACCATTTGCCTACAAAGGCTCCATATCTGTCCCTCTTTTATAGCTGAATAATATTCCATTGTATAAAAATGCCACAGTTTTTTAATCCAGTCTTCTGTGGATGGACATTTGGGTTGCTTCCACAATTTAGCTATTACAAATTGTGCTGCTATAAACATGGGTGCACATATATCAGAGTGATATGATGCTTTCAGATCTTCTGGGAAAATACCCAGAAGGGGAATAGCTGGTGTGAATGGAACCTCTAGACCTCGTTTGCTGAGGAATCTCCAAACTGCTCTCCACAGTGGTTGCATCAGTCTGCATTCCCACCAGCAGTGTAATAGAGTCCCTATTTCTCCACATCCTCGCCAGCATTCGTTATTGGATGATTTTTTCATACTGGCCATTCTTACTGGGGTGAGATGAAATCTCAGTGTTGTTTTTATTTGCATTTCTCGAATGACTAAGGATATGGAACATTTTCTCATGTATTTATTTGCCATTTGTATTTCTTTATCTGAGAAGTGTGTATTCATCTCAGATACCCATTTCTGGATTGGGTCTTTGAATTTGGATAGGTACATGATTTTTAATTCTTTGTATGTTCTAGATAGAAGATCTTTGTCTGAGGGACAGCTAGCTAGGATTTTTTCCCAATTTGTGGGTTTTCTTTTTACTTTGCTGGTGATTTCTTTAGATGTACAAAAGCTTTTCAGTAGGATGAGGTCCCAGTTATTGATTCTTTGAAGTGTTTCCCTTGCTGTTTCATTTTTGTTCATGAACTCTCTGCCTACTCCTATGTCTTCAACATTTTTACCTACTTTCTCTTCCAATAGATTTAGAGTTTCTGTTTTAATATTGAGATCTGTGATCCATTTTGACTTGAGTTTGGTGCATGGTGATAGACTGGGGTCTATTTTCAGTTTTCGGCAAGAGGCAAGCCAGTTTTTCCAGCACCATTTATTAAACAGGTCATTCTTTTTCCAGTGAGTTTGGTTGGCTCCTTTGTCAAATATTAGGTGGCTGAGTGTGTTTTTCATTGTGGTTGCATATTCCAGTCTGTTCCATTGATCCTCAGGTCTGTTTTTTAGCCAGTACCAGGTTGATTTTATTACAGTAGCTTTGCAGTATAATTTCAGGTCAGGGATTGTGATTCCACCTGACTTGTCCTTGTTGCCCAGGATTGCCTTTGCTATTCTGGGTCTCTTCTGATTCCAGATGAATTTAAGGCATATTTTCTCTAGATCTGTGAGGTATGCTAACGGTAGTTTAATGGGAATTGCATTGAATCTGTACAACAGTTGTGGTAGTATGGCCATTTTCACAATGTTAGTTCTTCCTAACCATGAGCAGGGGATGTTTTTCCATTTATTGAAATCCTCTTCGATCTCTTTTTTCAGAGTACTGTAGTTTTCACTGAATAAATCTTTCACATTCTTTGTTAGATTCATTCCTAAGTATTTTAATTTCTTGGATGCTATTGTAAACGGTATGGTTTCCTCAACTTCTCTCTGTCTGTTTGTTGTTCGTGTATAGGAATGCTATTAATTTTTGGGTGTTGACTTTGTATCCAGCTACACTGCTGAATTTGTCAATTAATTCCAGGAGTTTTCTTGTGGAGTTTTTGGGGTCCTCCATGTATAGTATCACGTCATCTGCAAATAGTAATAGTTTAACTTCTTCCTTTCCTATCCTTATTCCTTTTATTTCTCTCTCTTGTCTAATTGCTCTGGCTAATGCTTCCAGGACTATGTTGAATAGGACTGGTGACAATGGACATCCTTGTCTTGTTCCTGACTTTAAAGTGAAAGTTTTCAGTTTTTGTCCATTTAGTATGATGTTGGCTGTTGGTTTGTCACAGATGGCTTTGATCAGATTGAGGTAGAGGCCATCTATTCCTACTTTTTCTAAGGTTTTTAATATGAATGCATGTTGGACTTTGTCGAAAGCCTTTTCTGCATCTATTGAGATGATCGTGTGGTTTTTGTCTTTGGCTGCGTTGATATGATGCATTCCATTAATTGATTTGCGAATATTGAACCAGCCCTGCATTCCTGGCATAAATCCTACCTGGTCATGGTGTATAATTTTCCTTACGATTCGCTGTATTCTATTTGCTAGTATTTTGTTGAGTATCTTTGCATCTATGTTCATTAGAGAGATTGACCTATAGTTCACTTCCTTGGTTGGGTCCTTCTCTGGTTTTGGTATCAGTATGATATTTGCCTCCCGAAACGTGTTAGGGCAAGTTGCTTCCTTTTCAATTTCATTGAAGAGTTTGAGGAGTGTTGGTATTAGATCTTCTCTGAATGTTTTGTAGAATTCTGCTGTGAATCCATCAGGGCCTGGGCTTTTCTTAGTTGGTAAGTTTTTTATGACATCTTCGATCTCGTTAATTGATATTGGGTTGTTCAGGATTTTTGAGTCTTCCTGACTCAATTTTGGTAATTTGTACGTTTCCAGGAATCTGTCCATTTCTTCTGAATTTTCTATCCTATGGGAGTAAAGATTTTCAAAGTAGGTATTAATGATCTCTTGGATTTCTGTGGGATCTGTGGTGATTTCAACCTCTTCATTCCTTATTGCATGAATTTGAGAACTTTCCCTTCTTTTTTTGATAAGGTTGGCTAAGGGTTTATCAATTTTATTTATTCTTTCGAAGAACCAATTCTTTGATTCACTAATTTTTTGTAGTGTTTTCTTCATCTCCATTGCATTAATTTCTGCCCTGAGTTTTATAATCTCCTCACTTCTTTGGGCTTTTGGTTTGGTTTGTTGCTCTTTTTCTAAGAGTTTGAGTTATAGCATTAGGCTATTTATTTGCTGTCTTTCTATTTTCTTTATATATGAGTTCATTGCTGTAAATTTTCCTCTGAGGACTGCCTTCATTGCATCCCACAGATTCCGATAGATTGTACTTGTATTTTCATTTATTTGTAGGTATTTTTAAATTTCTTCTTTCACTTCTTGTGTGACCCGTTGGTTATTCAGGAGGTTGTTGTCTAATTTCCAAATGTTTATGGGGTTTTTGGAGTTCCTTTTGTCATTAATTTCCAGTTTCATTGCACTGTGGTCCAATAATATGCATGGGATAACTTCAACTCTTTTGCCTTTAGGTAGATATGCTCTATGGGCTAGAATGTGGTCAATTTTAGAGAAAGACCCACGTGCAGCTGAGAAAAATGTGTATTCTGATGTTGTGGGGTGGAACACTCTGTATACATCTACTAAGTCCATTTATTCACATTTTTGGTTCAGGTCTGTTATTTCTTTGCTGAGTTTCTGTCCAGTTGACCTGTCTCTTTGCATCAGAGGTGTGTTTAGGTCCCCCATTAAAATAGTGTTATTAGTTAGTTGATTTTTCACGTTTTTTAAGAGTTGAGTTGTAAAGTTTGGTGCTCCATTGTTTGGTGCATAAATATTTAGGATTGTTATCTCTTCCTCTTGCAGCTTTCCCCTAACTAGTATGTAATGGCCTTCTTTATCTCTTTTGATTGTTTTTGGTTTGAAGTTTACCTTGTCTGCAAACATAATAGCTACCCCTGCTTTTTTCTGGGGACCTGTTGCATGAGAGTTGTTTTCCATCCTTTAACTTTCAGCCTGTGGATTTCCTTTTGAGTAAAATGTGTTTCCTGTATACAGCATATCATTCGATTGTGTTCCTTAATCCACTCTGCCAATCTTTTCCTTTTGACTTGTGAATTGAGGCCATTTACATTAATGATTATAATGGTTATATGCTGGCTTATTCTAGTCATGTTATTTACTTGTTGTTGTTTTCCTTCTTTTGCTGAATGTTTACTTACTTGTTCTGTGTAGGGAGTTGTTTCTATCGTTGTTCTTGGGATTGTGATCTCTTTTTTCTCTGTCTAGAATATCTTTTAGTGCTTTTTGCAATGCTGGTTTGGCACTCATGAAGTTCTTCAGTTGTTGTTTGTTGTGGAAATATTTTATTTCTCCATTAAATTTGAAGGATAGTTTTGCAGGATACATCAGTCTGGGTTCAAAGTTGTTTTGTCTCAGAATCTGCAATATCTCACTCCAAGCTCTTCTTGACTTCATGGTTTCCGTTGGGAAGTCTGCTGTGATTCTCATGGGCTTCCCTATATAGGTGATCTGTTTCTTTTCTCTAGCAGCTTTTAATATTGTGTTCTTTTGCTGGATATCTGGGATCTTGACTATTATATGTTTGTGTGTGGTTTTCTTTGGATTATGGATCGTTGGGGTTCTATATGCCTCGATTAACTGTACTTCAGTATCTTTTACCTTGTTTCGAAAATTTTCTGTTATTATTTCAGCAAATATTCTTTTTGTATCGTTTGTGTGGTCTCCTGCTGTTTCACTCACTCCTATTACTCAAATATTATTTCGTTTTGCCTCATCTTGCAGCTGTTAGATTGATTTTTCTTGGGTCTTTGATGATTTTGTGAGATCTTTCCTTTCACTCTCATAGGCTGCCATGCTGTCTTCAAGTTCTGAAATTCTATCTTCGGTTTCATTTAAGCGGTTTTGCAAGCTTTCAGTGAAAGTTTTCAAATCCTGGCAATCTCTTTGGACCTGTTTCATTCTTGGTAATGCATTCCTAAATTGCTCTTGTAACGTTTCCATTTGTTTCTTATTTTCTTCTAATCTTTTATCTATTTCTTCTGTATGTGTACGGAACATTTCTTCCATTATAGTTTTTAGTTCATTTTTTATCTGAGAGATCATTGCAGGTGTGTGGCTTATTTCTGCTTTAAGCTCTTTTATGGCCTGTTGGAGTTGTTTCAGTGTTTCGGATGCAATCGTTTCAGAATTTGCAGGTATGTGGCTTCCTAGTTCCCCCGTATCCTCGCATTCAGGACTTGTTCTGGGTGGGGTTGAGTTCTGAGACTGCGTTTTGTGCTGTCTTCCCATTTTTGGGTATCAGATTCAAAATATTGAGCAATAAATTACCCAGGCATTGCACCAGGCAAAGGTCTGTTGCAAAGGCTGCTCCAATGACTTCTTCTCTTCAGGAGAATGTTTCTTAAGCTTTCTCCTGACAGTTCCACTCAATAGGCTGCTCATATGCTGCTTTGTGTGCCGAGCTACTCCCTACCCAGAGACCTGGCTGGGGCGCATAATCATCTCGCCTTCCTGGGGACTGTGCTGGCAGGGGGTTGCTCAGGTGTTCCTCCCTGGGTAGAGCTCCTCCTCCACTCAAAAAATCAGTCGGGGCGCCCAGGCAGCTCTTCCGTCCCGGGGTCCGTGCAGTCAATAGTGCTGCTCGGATGTCCCTCCCTGGGCGGAGCTTCTCCCCAACTCAAAAAACCAGTCAGGGCGCCCAATCAACTCACCCTGGGATCTTGCAGCAGGAGATCCCCAAATTGCTAATATGTCGTGCCTCACCCGTGATGCGCCACTCCCCGGTGCTTCTCCGGCTCCTCGGCGTTCTCACAGGAGCAGCAGACCACAGCCGCCGCAGTGCCCACTCTGCAGCCGAGGATGGCGCCAGCTGCGGGGGTGGGGATCTGAGCGGGACCCAGGTCTGCTGCCCAGATTAGCTCAGTCTGCCCGAGGAGTGCGGTCTCTGAGACCGCCCAGCTCCGCCGCTGCCAAAAATTCTAGTTTTAGTTTTTTAAGGAATCTCCACACTGATTTCTACAGTGGTTGTACCAGTCTGTATTCCCACCAACAATGGAGAAGGATTCCTTTTTCCCCACAGCCCTGTCAACATTTATTATTGGTTGGTTTCTTGATAATAGCTGTTATTTCAGGAGTGACGTGGAATCTCAGAGTTGTTTTAATTTGCACCTCTTGAATGACCAGTGATAATGAATATTTTTACATATATTCATTTGCCATTTGTATTTATTCATCTGAGAGTTTTCTACTCATTTCAGATTCCCATTTTTGGATTGAGTCTTTAAATTTGGAGGGCTCTGATCTTTTTTTGAGTTCTATATATGCTCTAGATATTAGTTCTTGGTCTGAGGAACAGGTGGAAGAAATTTTTCCGACATTTTGGGTTATCTGTTCACTCTGTAAACTTTTCAATGAGATGAGATCTTAGGTGTTGATTCTTTGTGAAAGTTCCCTTGTGATCGAGGTTTTGTATATAAAGTCTTTGCCTACACCAATGTCTTCAAGAATTCTACCTATTCTCTCTTCTAGCAGATTTAGTGTTTCTGTTTTAATATTTAGACCTTTGATTCATTTCAATTTTAGTTTAGTGTATGATGAAAGTTGTGTTTCTAGTTTTAGCTTTTGGCATTTGGAAAACCAGTTTTCCCAGCACGATATATTAAAGAGGCTATCTTTTCTTCAGTGAAGGGGTTTGGGCCTTTTGCCAAAGATAAGACAGCTCAGGGTGTTTGGAGTTGTTTCTGTGTCATCTAATCTGTTTCACTGATCCTTAGGTCTCTCTCTCTCTCTCTCTCTCTCTCTCTTTTTTTTTTTTGGCCAATACCATACTGCTTTTATCATGACAGATTTGTAGTATAATTTTAAGTCAGGTATTGGGATGCTCCCTGCCTTGCCTTTGTTGCCCAGAATTGCTTTTGTTATTCTAGGTCTCTTCTGATTCTGAATGAAGTTTAGGGTTGTTTTTTCTAGTTCTGTGAGATATCCTATTGGTATTTTGATTGCGATTGCATTAAATGTATATACCAATTTTAAAAGTATGGCCAATTTCACTATACTGGTTCTTCCTACCCAGGAAGAAAGGATGTCTTTCCATTTTCTGATATCCTCTTCAATCTCCTTTTTCAGAGTACTTTAGTTTTCAATGTAATGGTCTTTTACTAACTTCATTAGATTGATTCCTAGGTATTTCATTTTTGAGGGGATGCTATTGTGAAAGAATTGTTTCCCTGATCTCTTTCACTCAGTGAGTTTGTTATTTGTGTATAGGAATGCTATTGATGATTTTTGAATATTGACTTTGTATCCAGCTACACTACTGAATTTGGTTATTAAATCTAGAAGTCTTTTTGTGGAGTTTTTGTGGTCTTCTATATGGAGTATCATGTCATCTACAAATAATGATAATTTTTTCTTTTTTTGTAAATAATGATAATTTAACTTCTTCCTTTCCTATCTTTATTCCTTTTATTTCTTTCTCTTCTCTAATTTGTCTGTCTAATGTTTCCAGAACCATATTGAATAAGAGTGGTGACAGCAGACATCCTTGTTTTGTTCCTGAGTTTAGAGTGAATACTTTCAGTTCTTTTTTCCATTCAGTATGATGTTGGCTATTGGTTTGTTATAGATGAGTTTTACTGGATTAAGATAAAGACCCAACTAATATCTGAAACATATAAAGAACTGAAGAAATCAGACCCCTAAATTCAAAGACCCAATCCAAAAATGGGCTGAATACACATTTCTCAGATGAAGAAATAAAAATGGCAAATAAATATATGTAAAAATGCTCAGTGTTATTGATCATCTGAGAGATGCAAATTAAAATAACACCGAGATTCCATCTCGCCCCAGAAAGAAGAGCTATCATCAAGGAATCAGTCAAGAACAAATGAAGGAGTGGCTATGGGGAAAAAGGAATTCTTCTTCACTATTGGTGGAGTGTAGACTGGTGCAACCACTGTGAAATCAGTGTGGAGAGTCCTCAAAAAACTAGGATTAGAGGTCCCATTCAACTCAGCTATTCCCTGCTGAGTATCTTCCTAGAAGAATTAGAAACATCATACCACAGTGATAGAGGTGCACCCATGTTTTTTTTGCCAGTACAATGCCAATTTTATCATAGTAGCTTTGTAGTATAATTTCAAGACTGGGATTGTGTTGCCCTATTACTTGTCTTTGTTGCTCAGAATTGCTTTTGCTATTCTAGTCCTCTTTTGCTTCCAAATGAATATTAGGAATGTTTTGTCTGGATCTGTGAGGTATGTTAATGGTATTTTGATTGGGATTGAATTAAATCTATATAGCAGTTTTGGGAGTGCGACCATTTTACCTATGTTGGTTTTTTCAATCCAAGACCAAGGGATATTTTTCTATTTTCTAATATCCTCCTCCATCTTTTTTAGTGTATGTAATTTTCGTTGTACAGATCTTTTACATCTTTTGTTAGATTGATTCCTAAGTATTTCACTTTTTAAAATGCTATTATGAAGGATGCGCTTTCCTTAATTTCTCTCTTTGTGAGTTGGTTGCATGTGTACAGGAATGCTATTGATTTTTGACTGTTGACTTTGTATCCTGCTACACAACTGAACTTGGATATTGAATCTGCAAATTTTTTTGGTGGACTGTGTGGAACTCTTGGCAGGTGAGGCATGTGTGCACTCCGACCTGGATCTCTGGGTCAGGGAGGAGCTCGGCCCACAAAGCAGCACTTAGGTGGCCCCTCTGCCTGTGTGGAACTCTGGGCAGGTGAGGCGTGTGTGCGCGCTCCAACCTGGATCTCTGGGCAGGGAGGAGCTCGGCCCACAAAGCAGCATCTGAGAGCCTTCTGAGCGCGACTCTTGGCAAAAAGCTTAAGGGACATTTTCCCGAAGAGAGGGAGCCATTAGGAGCAGCATTTGCAACAGACCTTTGCCTGGGTGAAGTGGCGGAAGGGCGTTTCTGCCCAATCCCGGTTGTGCGACTCAGACCGTACTCCAGTGACAGAGGCCCACCAATGCTGACATCTAAGCAGCACTGCGTTTCATGGTCCGTGCCAGCTGGGTGACTCTGACCTTTCTCCAGTAACGGAAGCTGACCTGCGAGGACACAGGAGCTGTGACACCCTTCTCCTCTGAACCAGAGACAAAGGCAGACTTGAGCAGACACCTGCGTGACACGGCATTTCCTGCCTGAGCCCCAACTGTGCGACTGGGACCTTTAACCAGAGACAAAGGCAGACTCACGCAGACACGGGGATGGTGCCGCACTTCCTGCCTGTGCGCGGGCTGTGAGACTGGGACCTTTAACCAAAGACAAAGGCGGACTCACTCAGACACCTGGGCGGCGGGCGTTTCATGGCCTGCCTCCCGGCTCTGTGACTAGGACCTTTCTCCAGTGACCTGCGACACCACATGAGCAGCGCAACCCTTCTCCTCTGGTAAGCTCCACACCTTTGAGTTAGGAAGGAAATCCAACTGGAAGGGTCTATCCCTGCTGGTGGTTGAGACCTGCAGAATGGAATCAGCCTCAGGCTCTGGGGTCCTCAGGGTTGGGAGGAGAGCCCTGCTACCCCCTGACCAGCTACCTGAGGAACCCGAAACAGAAACCACTGCCTAACCACCATAGGCTTCAAGGCTGAGACCCACACTCTTCCCGTCCACACACTGGACACTCGGGTACCAAAGCCCAGCACTCTTCCACTACAGCGGCTGTGGTCTGAGCCAGGCACCCCAGTATTTGCCTGGGGTGACTGGGCCCAGTGGTCCACAGTCTGCTACCACCCTGGGATTAGTTTAACATCCAGGTAAACTAGGGTCCCTAGAGTCCTTAGTGAGCTGCCTGGGTAGTCAGTAGCTCAGCATCAGTCATCTGACATTCAAAATGACAAAACGAAGGGGCAAAATGCAGTCTCAGAGCACAACTCCACCCAGAATAAGTACAAGACACAATGACATAGGAGAACTAGGAAACCACATACCTGAAATTTTTGAAATGATCATATCTGAAGTAAAGAAACAACTCCATCAAGCCATAGAAGAGATTAAATCTGAAATAATCTATCAGGCAAAAAATGAAATGAAAATAATAATGGCAGAAATGCTTTGCACATACAGAGAAGAAACAGATAAGAGACTAGAAGATCAAAGGCAACAAATGGAAATGTTAAACGAGCAATTCAGGAATGAATTAGAACACATGAAAAAGTCTCAGAAAGATCTCCAGGAAATGAAAACTGCCACTGAAAGCTTGAAAAACCACTTGAATGAATCTGAAGATAGAATTTCAGATCTGGAAGATAGCCTGACAGCTAATGACCGTGAAAGGAAGGATCTCTTAAAGTCAACAAGGAACCAGGAGAAAACAATCTAACAGCTGCAAGATGAAGCAAAGAGAAATAATGTGCGAGTAACAGGAATCAGTGAAACAGCAGCAGGCAACACAAATGATATAAAAAGAATATTTGGAGAAATAATAGCAGAAAATTTCCCAAGAATGGTAAAAGAAACTGACGTGCAGGTAAATGAAGCATATAGAACTCCAATGAGCCACAACCCAAATAAAACTACCCCCAGACATATAATAGTCAAGATCCCTGATATGCAGCAAAAGAACACAATATTAAAAGCTGCTAGAGAAAAGAAACAGATCACCTATAAAGGAAAGCCCATCAGAATCACAGCAGACTTCTCAACAGAAACCATGAAATCAAGAAGAGCTTGGAGTGAGATATTACAGATTCTCAGACAAAACAGCTTCCAAGCCAGACTGATGTATCCTGCAAAACTATCCTTCAAATTCAATGGAGAAATAAAATATTTCCATGACAAAGACCAACTGATGAACTTCACGGGCGCCAAACCAACATTATCAAAAGTACTGAAAGATATTCTAGACAGAGAAAAAAGAGACCACAATCCCAAGAACAACAATAGAAAGGAACCCTTAAGCAGAACAAGAAATTAAACTGCAAAAGTAGGAAAGCAATATCAAGTAAACAGCATGACAAGAATAAACCAACGTATAACAGTTATAACCATCAATGGAAATGGCCTCAATTCACCAGTCAAAAGAAACAGACTGGCAGAGTGGATTAAGAGACAGAATCCCACAATATGCTGTATACAGGAAACACACTTTACTCAAAAGGAAATCCATAGACTGAAAGTCAAAGGTTGGCAAACAATCCTCCATGCAACAGGTTCCCAGAAAAAAAGCCGGGGTAGCTGTTATGTTTTCAGACAACATAAAGTTCAAACTGATAACAATCAAAAGAGACAAAGAAGGCCACGATATACTAGTTAGGTGAAAGCTGCAGAAGGAAAAGATAACAATCCTAAACATGTATGCAGCAAATACTGGAGCACAAAACTATGTAAGGCAAATCTTGGGACGTAAAAAAACAAATAAACAATAACACTATTGTAATAGGGGACCTAAATACTTCTTTGATGCAAAGAGACAGGTCAACTGGACTAAAGCTCAGCAAAGATATAACAGACCTGAACCAAATGTGTGAACAAATGGACTAAGAAGTTGTTTACAGAGTGTTCCACCCCACAACACCAGAATACACATTTTTCTCAGCTGCACATGGGACTTTCTCTAAAATAGACCACATTCTATCCCATAGAGCATACCTACCTAAATGCAAAAGGATTGAAATTATCCCATGCATATTATCTGACCACAGTGCAATGACATTGGAAATTAATGACAAAGGGAATTCCAAAAGCTTTATAAATACTTGGAAATTAGACAACAACCTCCTGAATAACCAATGGGTCACAGAAGAAATTAGAAGAGATTGGAAAATACCTACAAACAAATGAAAATACAAATACAACTTATAGGAATCTGTGGGATGCAATGAAAGCAGTCCTCAGAGGGAAATTCATAGCAATGAACTCACACATAAAGAAAACAGAAAGAGAACAAATAAATACCCTAATGTTGCACCTCAAACTTTTAGAAAAAGAAGAACAAGTCAAGTCCTAAGCCCAAAGAAGGGAGAAGATTATAAAGCTTAGGGCAGAAATTAATGCAATTGAGATGAAGAAAATTCTACAAAAAATAAGTGAATCAGAGTTGGTTTTTTGAAAGAGTAAATAAAATTGATAAACCTCTAGCCAATCTTAACAAAAAAAGAAAGATCTCAAATTCATGCAATAAGGAATGAAAAGGATGAAATCACTACTGCTCCTACAGAAATTGAAAAGATAATTAATACCTACTTTGAGAATCTTTACTCCAATAGGGTAGAAAATCCAGAAGAAATCGACAGACTCCTAGAGATATACAAATTACCAAGGTTGAACCAAGAAGATATAAAAACCCTGAACAACCCAATATCAACTAATGAGATTCAAAATGTCATTAAAAACTTACCGACAAAGAAAAGCCCAGGCCCAGATGGATTCACAACAGAATTTTATAAAATGTTCAGCGAAGATTTAATGCCAACACTCCTCAAACTCTTCAGTGAAATTGAAAAGGAAACAATTCTCCCTAACTCATTTCTGGAGGCAAGTATCATACTAACACCAAAACCAGAGAAGGACTCAACCAAGAAAGAGAACTATAGGCCAATCTTCCTAACGAACATAGATGCAAAGATACTCAATAAAATACTTGCAAATAGAATGCAGCGAATCATAAGGAAAATTATACACCATGACCAGGTTAGATTTATTCCAGGAATACAGGGATGGTTCAATATTTACAAATCAATTACTGTAATACACCATATCAATAGAGCCAAAGACAAAAACCACATGATTATCTCAATAGATGCAGAAAAAGCTTTCGATAAAGTCCGACATGCATTCATGTTAAAAACCCTAGAAAAAATAGCAATAGATGGCCTCTACCTCAATTTAATCAAAGCCATCTATGACAAGCCAACAGCCAACATCACACTAAATGGACAAAAACTGAAAGCTTTCACTTTAAAGACAGGAACAAGACAAGGATGTCCACTGTCACCACTACTATTCAACATAGTTCTAGAAGCATTAGCCAGAGCAATTAGACAAGAGAGAGAAATAAAAGGAATACAGATAGCAAAGGAAGAAGTAAAACTATAGCTATTTGCAGATGACATGATGCTTTACATGGAAGACCCCAAAAACTCCACAAGAAGACTCCTTCAATTAATTGACAAATTCAGCAGAGTAGCTAGATACAAAGTCAACACCCAAAAATCAATAGCATTCCTACACACAAACAACAAACAGACGGAGAGAGCAATTAAGGAAACCATACCTTTTACAATAGCATCCAATAAAAAGAAATATTTAGGAATCAATCTAACAAAAGAGGTAAAATATCTTTTCAATGAAAACTACAGTACTCTGAAAAAAGAGATTGAAGAGGATTTCAATAAATGGAAAAACATTCCCTGCTCATGGTTAGGAAGAACCAACATTGTGAAAATGGCCATACTACCAAAATTGTTGTACAGATTCAATGCAATTCCCATTAAACTACCATCAATGTACCTCACAGATCTAGAGAAAACATGCCTTAAGTTCATCTGGAACCAAAAGAGACCCAGAATAGCAAAAGCAATTCTGGGCCACAAGGTCAAGTCAGGTGGAATCACAATCCCTGACCTGAAATTATACTACAAAGCTACTGTAATAAAATCAACCTGGTACTGGCTCAAAAACAGACCTGAGGATCAATGGAACAGACTGGAAGATACAGCCACAACCACAAATACACTCAGCCACCTAATATTTGACAAAGTTGCCAAACAAGCCCACTGGAAGAAAGATAGCCTCTTCAATAAATGGTGCTGGAAAAACTGGCTTGCCACTTGCTGAAGACTGAAAATAGACCCAAGTCTATCACCATGCACCAAACCAAGTCAAAATGGATCACAGATCTCAGTATTAAAACAGAAACACTGAATCTATTGGAAGAGAAGGTAGGTAAAAATCTTGAAGACATAGGAGTAGTCAGAGAGTTCATGAACAAAAATCAAACTGCAAGTGAAACACTTCAAAGTATCAATAACTGGGACCTCATCTTACTGAAAAATTTTTGTACATCTAAAGAAATCACCAGCAAAGTAAAAAGAAAACCTAGAGATTGGGCAAAAATCCTAACTGGCTGTCCCTCGGACAAAGGCCTTCTATGTAGAGCATACAAAGAATTAAAAAACATGACCCAATCCAGAAATGGGCATCTGAGATGAATACACACTTCTCAGATAAAGAAATACAAACGCCAAATAAATATATGAGAAAATGTTCTACATCTTTAGTCATTCAAGAAATGCAAATAAAAACAACATTGAGATTTCATCTCACCCCAGTAAGATTGGCCAGTATTAAGAAATCATCCAATAACAAATGCTGGCGAGGCTGTGGAGAAATAGAAACTCTGCTGCACTGCTGGTGGGAATGCAGACTGGTGAAACCACTGTGGAGATCAGTTTGGAGATTGCTCAGCAAACTAGGTCTGGAGGTCCCACTCAACCCAGCTATCCTCCTTCTGGGGATTTTCCCAGAAGGTCTGAAAACAGCATACCACTGTGATATATGTGCACCCATGTTTATAGCAGCACAATTTGTAATAGCTAAATCATGGAAACAACCCAAATGTCCATCCACAGAGGACTGGATTAAAAAACTGTGGCATTTTTACACAATGGAATATTATTCAGCTGTAAAGAAAAACAATCTAGGGGCTTTTATAGGCAAATGGTCACAATTAGAGACCATACTCATAAGTGAGGTAAACCAGATGTGCATGTGTAAACCGCGTATAGTATCATTAGTGTAGGAACCTGGAGGTGAGAATATAGATTGGGAGGTATGAAGGGAGACTGCTCAAGGGTAGAGAGCAATTGGGATGAAGGGAAAGAGAGGAGGAAGAGGAGGATAGCTGAGTAGGTATGTATGTATGTGCAGGATGGCTGACATGGTTGCACTGTTGTCTCATGTCATATTTATGTGGGAAACAATCAGTGGTTAGTTGTTTGATCAACCTTGTATGTCTATTTGTATTGTCCTGAGTATACATTTTGAAGTCACCAACGTGTAATACAACAACCATTGTCGATCCCCTGCCACCTGTAGTTCGATTTTTGTACTGTTCTTGTGCCACTGTGTGTATGTTAGTGTTTTTGTTCTTTTACTTTTAAAATTAAAAAAAAATAAATTAAAAAAAAGTTCAAAATACAAATGTGAAAAATTAATGTCTAATTTTAAATCAAGGTCTTTAAATGAAGCTGAAAATATAGATTTGGTTTTTAAAAATCTCATTACATTTTATGCAATTTTTATTTTTATAGCCCTAAAAATTTGCAGTTCTAGTATTCTATGTTCATCTGGCTGCTGCTATGAAAATTGGTGTTATGCTTTGTATGTGATATCTAGACTGACCTATGTAAATTTAAGAGTAATAAAAAGTGTTTAATGTTGCAAAATAAAAATTAAAAAAAAATTTTTGGTGGAGTTTTGGGATCTTTTATGTAGAGTATTATGTCACCTGCAAATAATGATTTCACTTCTCTCTTACCTATTTTTATTCATTTTATTTTTTCCTCTGGCTAATGTTTTCAGAATTATATTGAATAGAAGTGGTAATACTGGACATCATTGTCTGTTCCTGATTTTAGAGTCAAAGCTTTCAAGTTTTGACCAGTTAATGTGGATGTTACCTATTGGTTTGTCATAGATGGCTTTTATAAGATTTAGCTAAAAACTATGTGTTCCAGTTTTCTGTGGAAAAGGGTTTTTGTCATGAATGGATGTTGGACTTTGTCAAATGCTTTTCCTGTATCTATTGAGATGATCATGTCATTTTTGTCTTTTTGGTCAAGTTTACTTAATCTTTCAAAGAACCAGCTCTTCAACTGATTGATTCTTTGTATTGTTTCCTTAGTCTCCATTTGTTATGGTTGATACATTGGGTCAACTTGGGGAGTCTAGAGGTTTGGCTGAGTGACTCAGCAGGAAGCTAGGGTACTTACTTTGTATACATTCTGAGCCTGTGGAAAAGGAGGACATGGAGGCTGTATG
The DNA here is from genome assembly GCA_004027595.1 of Dinomys branickii. Lineage (NCBI taxonomy): Eukaryota > Metazoa > Chordata > Mammalia > Rodentia > Dinomyidae > Dinomys > Dinomys branickii. The sequence continues at coordinate 17,450 of PVLD010010118.1, read as the reverse complement.
AGAGGTACACGTTTGCTGGGTGGGAGTAGCCTCTTTACAAGGTAGGGGAAGGAAAGAGGCTGCTTGCCGCCATTCCTCCCTTTTGCTCTTGTGGCTTTTGCTCTGCTCTGCTGCCATGGAAGTTCACCCTCTGCCATGTGCCACTCTGCCTCTGAGCCAGCCAAGTATGGACTGAAACCTCCACAAACTGTAAGCTAAATAAATCTTTCATTCCTTCCTTTTGGGCGTCGGGTATTTTGTCTCAGCAACAAAAGAAAAGTAACCAAGACAGAATTTGGTACCAGAAGAGTGGAGTCATTGCTGTTACTATACCTGACCATGTGGTTCAAAAGCCTTTGGAAATTGCTTGTGGGAAGAGTTTGGAAAGGTTCGGAGATGTCACCTGAAGGAGTAGAACTGGAACGCCTTCAGCTGTTCTGTCTGGGAGATTCTGGTCAGAGTTCGGAAGACCAGAAGGCCAATAGAAATCCTCCCAGTAAAAACTGGGTTTGGAAGGTTTCTGTTGGGAAGAAGGACTGCACTGGTTGTTGGACTCCAGGTGATGTATGTTATGGCTTGGCAGAAAGTTTGTCTGCATTTTGCTCATGTCCAGAAACTTTGCCTAAGACTAAGATTAAGGGTGGCAGCAAACTGATTAATCTGGCAAAAGAAATTTCAAGGCAGCTGAATGTTGGGGAAGAGGCATGGCTATTGTTGGGGGCTTTTAGCCAGATGTATATTGAGAATCAAGAGCAAAGAGCCCAGCAGGCTGATTTAAAATGTTATGAGTTTGGCTAGAAAGGAAGCTCTAGTAAAGCTGTGGACTGCAAAGATAAGGCTGAGAAGATCTCTATTGCTGAGAAGGAACAAATGAATGGAAAAGATGGCCTGAGGGTATCACAAGCAGCAAGTCTCCACCCTTTGCAGCCTCAGAACTGTAAAGGTGAGAGATCTTGCCTTGAGAAGGAAGCCAAAGAGCGTTATGTTCCTGAATGGCCGCGGCGGCAGCCACACCAGATTCCACAATGGAGGCGGCATAGAGAATTTGTTCCTCAGCACTGGATTCAGTGTGCCCAGCAATCCAGGCACTTGACCCCTATGGCCAAGAGAAAGGAAAGTTTGGCTACTGCTCCAGGTGACAGCAGACCTTGGCATCATCCACGTGGCCCTGGCTTTAGGTGCATGGAGAGAGAATGCAAGAGTTCTGAGGTGAAAGATGCTTCCACCCAGATTTCAGAAGGTCTGGGAGGCCAGGCAGTGTGCCCTTGAGAGGGCAGGGCTGTGAGTGTGAAGCAAAAGGTGCCCTGGAGACCTCAGAATTTTAGAAAAGCCAGGAGTGTGGATCATCTGAGGAAAGCTGCAAGGAGGGAGCAAAGTGGGCCTAAAAGAGAAGCCATGGAGGCTGTAACCACCAGAAGTGCCATAGGAGTGGGCTCATGCATGCCCTTTGGAGCTCACAATGTGCAACACGTTGCTTCAGGTGCTGGATTTGGAATTACAGTACACAATATTAGCCCTGCTGGATTTTGCACTTGCTTCGGTCCCAGTGCTCTATATTCCCCTGTTGGTTGGTGCCTTTTGTAATGATAATGTTTATTTTATGGCTTTAAATGTTGGAAGTGTTTAATTTTTATTTGTATGGGGGAAAAATGTTATGGTTCTAATATAAGCATGTCTTTGTATCTGGAAACTGGTTTCAGGAAATGTGTCTGATTGCCAAGTTGACAAGGGGTGGAATGTTATGATTGATACATTGTGTCAACTTGGGAAGTCTAGAGGTTTGGCTGAGTGACTCAGCAGGAAGCTAGGGTGCTTAGTTTGTATACATCCCGAGCCTGTGGAAGAGGAGGACATGGAGACTGTGTGAGAGGTACACGTCCCCTGGTTGGGGGTAGCCTGTTTACAAGGTAGGGGAAGGAAAGAGACTGCTTGCCGCCATTCCACCCTTTTGCTCTTGTGGTTTTTGCTGTGCTCTACTGCTATGAAAGTTCACGCTCTTCCATGTAACACTCTGCCTCTGAGCCAGCCAAGTATGGACTGAAACCTCCACAAACTGTAAGCTAAATAAACCATTCCTTCCTTCATTTTGGGTGTTGGGGATTTTGTCTCAGCAACAAAAGAAAAGTAACCAAGACACCATTGTATTAGTTTCTACCCTGATCTTTATAATTTCCTCCCTCATACAAGCTTTGGACTTTACTTGCTTATTTTTCCATAGAAAGTTGAGATTCATTATGAGGTTGTTTTTGAGCTTGGTCTATTCTTCTGATACGAGAATTAACTGCTATAAATTTCTCTCATAGGACTTCTTTCATTGCATCCAGTAAATTCCTGCATGTTACATTAGAATTATCATTTAATTGTACAAATTGTTTAATTTCTTCTATGACTCACTGGTTGTTCTGGAGGGTGTTATTTAATTTTCATATGCTTATGTTTTTTTGTGGTTTCTTTTGATGTTTCCAATTTTATTACATTATGGTCTGCTAATATGCATTGAGGTATTCACATTTCTTTGCATTTACTTGTGCATGTTCTATGAGGTAGTATATGGTCTATTTTGGAGAACATCTCTTATCCAGCTGAAAAGACTGTTTATTCTAATGTTGTGGGGTAGAACACTCTGTATACTTCTACTTAGCCCATTTGTTCAAAAGTTTAACTCAGTTCTGATATTTCTTTGTTGTTTTTTGTCTAGTTGGTCTATCTGTGACAGTGGGGTATTGAGGTCCTCCATTAAAATTGAAGTACTGCTTATTTAATTTTTCATGTCCATTAATATATGTTCTATGTAGTTGGGTGCACTGGTTTTTGGTGCATGTATATTTATGATTGTTATCTCTTCTTGGATTGTTCCCTTTCCAAGGATTTAGTGGCCTTCTTTGTCTCCTTTGATCAGTCTTGGTTTGAAATCCACTTTGTCTGCAAATAGAATAGCTATGCCTGCTTTGGGGGGTTCCCATCACATGAAGTATTTTTTTTTAATCCTTTGATTATTATGAATTTCTTTTTGAATTAAATGTGTTCTTCTCTGCAGCATATTGTTGGATCTTCCTTCCTGATCCACTCTGCTAGTCTGTTTCTTTTTAACTGGTAAATTGAGATCCTTCACATTAATGGTTACAACTGATATGTGTTGATTTATCCTTGTCGTGTTATTATCCTGGTTTTTTCCCCTGTTTAAGTACTTGCTTTCCCTGGTGGATATAATCTGTTGGGGTCCAGGGAGTATAGTCCTTGTTATCTCTTTCTAAAATGTCCTTCAGAACACTTTAGAGTGCTGGTTTGGTGGTCATGAATTTCTTCAAATGTTCTTTGTCGTGGAAACGTCTTATTCATCAATTTTGAAAGACAGTTTTGTGGGCTAAAACTTCAATCTGTGTTGGGACTTTTTTCTTTTAAGACTTGAAATAGTTTGCCCCAACATCTCCTTGGTTTAAAGTTTGTGTTGAGAAGTCTGTTGCGATTCTGATGAGCTTTATAGTTGATTTGATTCTTTCCTCTAACAGCTTTTACTATTCTGTTTTTGTTTTAAATTTCTGAGATGACTGTTGTATGCCTTGATGTATTTTTTTTTACCATGGCTAATTGGAAGAGAGAACAATGCAGGGGAAGAGAGAACAATGTAGGCTTCCTCCTTTCCTCTGAGGGCAGGAGCAGCCCAGGGCAGTTGGGCCCTCTCCTTCCCAGATTTGGATTTGTACTTTATTCTAAGGTAGTCTAAACCCAGGAGTGCTTTGAAAGAGAACACTTCTAAGAGTTGTCTTTGACTTCTAGAAACATGGTACTCAGCTGGCAGGACAAAGTCCTATCATGGAGACATATGAGTGAAGGCGCTAAGATCCAGATATTCTGTGCAGCAGTTGCAGGACCACTTGTTCCAGCAAAGCAAGACCTGGTCTGGGAACCTTCCTTTCTCTCTACAGGGATCATGATGCTGCAACAGGAAGTAGGAGGGAGGGGGCCAGTAAAAGCTGGGACATTGTGAGCTGGCAGAACATCAGGGCAGCAGATCTAGGATAGCTTCTAAACCAATTCAGGACCCACCTTCCCTGGAAAACCTTCCAGCAATCTTTAGTCTTGGCTGATCTTCTCATCCCCTGTCCCTCTTCTAATGTTACCTGACCATAGGGTGTGGAAATCACTTGTTGACATTTTCTTCCCATCTAGAGTAACTGGGAGATCTTCAGGGAACCATGCTATCCTTGTTCTGTACTGATATGCCTGGCAGGTAACAAGGGCACAGTAAATGTCAGTTAATCAAATTGAAAGCACTCAGTGCCTAGTAAATACAATAGAAGTGCTATTTTTCTCTTTCTGAATAGTGCCACAGTTGACTTTGAACTCTGAGAATGAGGATTGCTCATTTTGAGTATGTAAAATGTCCAGTCCCCATTGCACATTCCCTCTGCCTGCCTTCACCCCTAGTCATGTGGCCTAGCCTCAGGGAGCTGAGGCTTTTATGTTCAGCTACTTTGATGTTGAAGCTAAGCAGGCTCAACATTCCTGCACTCCAAATTGGAATAAATTCCAAAACTGGGAGGGATCATCCATGTTGGGACATGGACCTTGACTATACCCTGTTCCCCTCCATTAGTATGTATTGTCGAGAGTTGGTTGGGGAGTCCCACTCCTCCTCCCTTTGTGAACCCCAGTTCAGACAGAACCAGGCAGAACTACTCAGCTGTAAAATTTTCTCTGCTTTCTGCTAAGGAAGGAGACAGAGCAGGGGCCTCTTCCTTGGGGGTGAATTATTTAATTGCTTGTCTTTCCTCTTGAATCAGTGCAACTAATGAGCATCTTCTGCCTCTTCTCCCCTCCCCTCTGCCATCATCCTCTTATTATTCACATCTCCTCTCCTTGCCTATGTGCTGTGTCATTAAAGACTTCACCTAGGGACGGGCGGGCTGCACTGCAATCCTGCTTTTCTTTCACGGGTTGCTTTTATCCTCCAGGTCACAATCAGTCTCTTCTGGAGTGACAACAGCTTTGAGGGAATGTAAATGACAGAACCTGCCATTGTAGCACAAAGGAAGGACCCTTAAGCTACTTCTGAAAGGGAGAGTCCAGAACAAGGAGGTGGGGGCCAGAGGAGGGAAGGAGAGCAGCAGTCATTTGTCACGGCTAAATGGAAATTTATTGCTGTAATCCCAGGGCTATAGCCAGGCTTCGGCTAGGCTGGCAAAGGGAACAGGAACACTAGCAGTTTCTGGGGAAAAAGAAAAAGCAAAAAACAAGTGACATCCCTAAATCAATCCGATGGCTGGCAGTTATTTCCAAAGCGTGGTAGCATGGGGCTCCTTGGCAGCGTTGGAGTCTGGGTAGCCAGCCTGAGGTCAGTGGTAGGAAGAACTAGGCTGCTCATTTCTTTGGCAGGCTTGTAGGTGTCAGCTTTAGACAGATGCTGGGCAAGGGTGAAAGTGTGAGTTCTTCTGCTGGCCTCCTCCCTTCTTGGGTGCCTCACAGATAGTCTGCTCTCACTGCCAGAGAGCTCACTCCAGGCCAGGGTGATATTTACTACATAACTAGCACTTCCCTAGGCACCAAGTTGTGTCTCCACCTCTCAAATGGCTTGTAATTTAGTCGAGATAAACACCAAGATTCAACTGAAGAAAGCCTAAGTGTTCCATGTTGAGAGCGCAGGAACAAGAACATGGAGAAAGCGAGTTCTTGGAGAGCAAGGGAGAACTCATCTCTCACTCCTTGCATTTGTGCCAGTTTACAAAGTGCTTTCATTCAGAAGCTTGCCTTATTTTGGTGCTTTGTTTCTTTTAATTTTTTAAAAAAAATTTAATGTAATACAAGTAGATATTAATAAAGAAAATATAAAAAACATTTTATAAAAAATAAAACAAAATTTCATAACAAAATAATGAGAGAACAACAATGATTAGTGTACTGTGTATCATGATTGTGGTGGATTAAGCACTGGTGGTCACCTTTTAACATCCAGCTGCACTGAATCAGTGTGGTACTGAATTAGCACGATATGGAAGGCCAACCTGAGGACTGTTGCCAACAACATAAAAAGGCAGACTGGAGAGGCAGAACAGTGGCTGTTGGTTCTCCTGGAGAAGCTTGTCATGCTGGCTTTCCTGGTATGAACTTTGCTGTTCTCACTGCTGGAGGAGTTCAGGACCTTGTTGTTGCTGAGGAAGGCTACGGTTCACTTTGGGGGAGCTCTGGTCTTTACTTCGAGCATTGCTTCTTGGCTCTGGAGGAGAAGATGATTCAGTCTTCTGGAGAAGCTTGTCACACTGGCTTTTCTGATATGAACTTGGCTGTTCTCATTGTTGAAGGAGCTTGGGACCTCTTGTTGCTGAGGATTGCTGTGGTATTTTTCTGGAGAGCTCTGGTCCTTACTTTGAGTGTTGCTTCTGGCCCTAGTGCAGATTCCTCAACCTGTTGTCATGGATCCTTCATCCTGCTGGCACGGACTTCCTAGCTTCCACCACTGACATTTGGGACTTCCAGGCACAGATATGAAACAGACTTGCATGAGACATTGTCATGGGCATTAGGCCTATGGTTAGACTCGTGGGGGGCATTGTTATGGGCTCTAGGTCTTCAGCTGAACTCATACAGGACATTGCTGTGGGATCCAGGACCTCAGCTGAATTATTTGGGTCTTTAGTGTGTGGACAGATTCCCTGTACTCTTTTGTATTTGACTCTTTGTGTGACTGTTATAAAATAATCCTATAAATTATCTGTCCTGTATTAAATTGTTTCCCTTGTAAACTCTGACTAAAATGATCTTATAAGAATGGCAAAATGTTACTTAGAGTACAAGTTATAAACAAAATAAGATTTTTACTAAAAGGAAGAAGTAAGCAAATAAAAGGATAAAACTTTCATTTTATAGCTGGGGCAATTGAAGTTGGGAAAATTTAAGTAATACATGGATTCAAATACAAGTTTTCTGATTTTGAATTCCTTTTTTTTTTTTAAATATGGGTTTTGCTGTGTAGCCCAGGCCTGCCTCAAATGCATGGAGATCCTCCTGCTTCAATGCTGGGATTACAGGTGTACACAACCACACCTGGCAAGGATTCTTTATTCTTTCCATCATAATATAATTTAATGAAGAGGAAAGGAGATTCCAGGTAAGTAGGATTTAGATTAATAAAATGTACAGAGCATGAAGTCAGAACATAAGAAACAGCATGAGCACATAGTAAAGGCTCTAGAGTGTTGGATGAATGAATAAATGTGGCAGTGAAGTCAAGAAGCTCCCTGTCCTGGGACAGTGGAAGGTGGCCAACTAGTGTATGGGGCAGGTACAGCAGAACCCTGGAGGAGCAGGGTGAATGAATATGGCTTGGCCTGACAGTGAGGCCCAGGCATCTAGACAAGAGACTTCAGATCAACATGATAGGCACGAGAGCCACTGAGGCTTTGGAACAGGGCTGGAGAGTCGTGCCTCCTCCTGTATGTTCCATGCCTAGTGGATGGCACATTCAGAGGCACAGAGGCAAGGTGGGCAGAACACTGCACTGAGCCTGAAGAGAATGGTTCTGAGACCAGATCTGTTGCTTCTAGACTCTGACCAAGCCTGGTAACCTCTCCAGTCAGCAGCTTCTTTGCTCTGCAGAGCTCAGCTGAGACACTGCTCATCCAGTACTCTGATTCAGTCAGGTCCTTTCTCCTATACCTTCCTGGTGCCCTCTGCCTCTGTGGTCCTTGTAGCAGTTGTAACTGGTCGGTTAGCAGCTGACTTTGCTGTGGATCTGTCAGCTCCATGAGGGCGGGCGCTGTACCTATCATGTTCAGCATTGAACCCCCAGCACTGAGCATGGGATTGGGAAGAGTTAATTCTTAAGAAACATTTATTTGGTGATTGAATGAATTTTCAAATGGGTGTAATAATATTAACTCACAGAACAATTGGGAGGATCTGAGGTCTTCTCATAAATTCTTTGTAAAGCTGTGGATAAACAAGAGTGATTCCTGTTACTGGGGCTGGGACAAAGACCTTTCAGAGACTCTGGAGGCAGGGATGAACTGGGTGTCAGTCACTCAGAGCCATGCAAGGGTGCAGAGGGGTCAAGAATGTCAGAGTGTTTGGAAAAAAGACACAGCGCAGTGCTCAGCTACCATGTACAGAATGGAGAAAGAGAGAGGAAAAACAACTTTGAAAGTTTCCAGCCTGAAAGAGTCAGAGAGCAACATATCTGCAAGGGCAATGAGAGCACCCTTCTTTCTCACCAGCTGCCTCGGCCTCTCTTTCCTTCTCTTCAAAGCAGGGGCGTGTGTTCCTTTTTGTCTTTTCCAGTCTTATCTATCATCCAGGCCTGGTTTTTCTGCTTCTCTCTCTGACCCTCTATAATTTTCTGTTTCGAGTTTTCTTTGTTCCTGTTTATGGATTTTAGTCTTTGGTTTTCCCTGGCTCTGACCCCACCCTGCACACTCTAGTGTGGCCTCCCTTTTTTCCTCTGCCTTTTTTCTTCTTCCTTTGATCTCTCTGGCCTTCGTTCAGTCTCTATCTCCCTCTGTACTTCGTGTTTTCGCCTTTATGTGTTTATCTTCTCAGCTTTGCATTCCAGTCCGCTGTCTGGGGACGCTGTTGCTAGCATCCTGGATGTTTTTGGTATATGCCAGGTGGATCAATATCAACACTGACAATTTCTTTTGGTTCTTTTTTAGGATCTTCCATGTCTGCTCTTAGCTTCAGTCTTTTCTCAGTTCTTCTCCCTGAATTCAGAGACCAAACAGATACTTCTGATCAGTGAAACTGGCCCCAGTACCAGAGTCATCCTTTCAGCTTCTTTTATCTGCTTTTCTGTATATTTTCTTGTTCAAATTGAGCAAGTCTGAAGCATTCTCTCACCTGGGATTCAGCCCCCACCTCACCCTAGCCTGCCCTCAGCTGTTCTCTTATCTGCTGGCCACCTCTTGTCCTCCCTATATCTTTTCAACTTGCTAATGAGGCAAAAATCTCTGTTTCTTCACAACTTAATTTAATGCCCTGTACATTTAGAAAACTCAGGGGATATGGATCTGCCTGTCTGGAAAACTCAGGGGTAGGGACCTGGCTAGTATCACTCCCTATCCGGCTAGTTGAGTGTTATTCAAAAGCAGACTCTTCATAAACATTTTTTATGTTAATGTTCATGCTGTTGCTGATGAAGTTGATGATAAGTGAAATAAATCATGGCAATGTTTTGGGAACAGTGTCTGGCACAAAACAGGTATTCAATAACCATTAGCAGACTCTTAATCTCAAAGATAATGTGAATTGCTTGTCAAGACTCAAGTTTTATTGCAAATAATGGAAACCTACTTGGAGGAGCTTCAGGAGGAAGGAAAGCCTATGGGGTGGAGATGAGTCTAGACCCCAGGGCAGGACATAAAGTTGGGCTTCATTACAGTCAGGGGCCAGGGAGCAAGAAGGTATCATGGAGAGGGGCAGCTGCTGCGCTGTCTGTGTCTCATACGTTGCCTCCATTTCTCTTTCGCTTTCTCTTTCTTCGTCTTTCTCCGTTCTTCTACACATGGCAGTATAGGAGCATCAAGTTGTGATGCCCGGGGCTGGGGATATGGCTCAGTGGGATAAGTGCCTGCCTAGCAAGCGCAGGGTCCTGAGTTCGATCCCCAGTACCGCAAAAAAAAAAAAAAAAAAAAGTTGTGATGCCCTTCTCCACCCACCACAGGAGCCATGGCAGGCCCTTCTATGGCAAAAACCAGTTAACAAGAAAAAAAGTGTTAACTACTTTAATTAACCAAACTTTTACATGACACGAGAGGTTTCAGAAATGAAGATGAAAAGACTCAGAGAAAATTGCTTCTAGGTTTAGATTTGATAAAAATGGACAGTGGAATAGAAATGAGATTGGACAAAAGGGTTTGCTCTAATGTGACCAACAGAAGGGAACCCACCAAAGCCTACCTTTTCAGGTTCTTCTTGGACTCTCTGTGAAGCCCTCCTTCCTCCTGGGTATGTGGCAAGACCCTCTGGAATAAAGGCCTTCAAGAGAGAAGTGAAAGAGGTTTTATGCCTGGCTTTCTAGGTTTTATGCCTGACTTTCAGAAAGAGAAGTTCTCATTTTTATGACCGACCTCAGGAAAGAGAAATCTTGTAGTCTATGATCCACTTTGGAGGAGAAAGAAGGGCAGGGAACCAGAGGACAGGAGAAGTTGTGAGCATCCACAGGCTGCTTCTGAGGCCTCCCAATCTCCTTTAGGCCAAAGTGCTCACAAGACCAAAGTCCAGTCCTCTCAAGTATTGTTTTCTGAGCTCCAGCAGCCACATGTGGCGACCTTGCTCTGGAATTAATCATCTCTCTAGGTAACAACCTGTGTTTCAGTTCTGCCATTCCATATTTATAGAAGAAAAATGTAATCAGCTCTCCTGAGGGTAAATGCTCATTTTTTTTTTTTTTTTTTTTGCGGTACTGGGGATCGAACTCAGGACCCTGCACTTGCTAGGCAGGCGCTTATTCCACTGAGCTATATCCCCAGCCCCCTGGTAAGTGCTCATTTTGTTCTATTGCCTTTGGATGGAGGACAGGATCACAGTCCATGAACATAGAAATGTCCCCCTCTCAGTGGCAGGAGTGATCCTTAAAAATGTAGTTCGTATTTTGAGTGGTGGCAGCAGAAGCACAGGTGAGACACAAAAGAAAATGCGTCCTACACTAAGCAGAGGAGAAAGAAATCTGGACTTGCTATATTCATGTCTGCCAGCCTGAGCTCCTTTTCTCCCCCTAGCTATCCCAGACTTGTACATCCCAGCTGGGCACCACTCCATGAAATTTGTCCCCAAAATGGTGCTGCACTTAGCTTGTCCAGTTTGAGGAAGGCAGCAACCAAACAGCTAGATTCCTTCCTGCATAGTTTCCTTTGGATCCAGGTGCTTGCTGGTACCTCCAGGCTGAGCCTGAGTGGCAGCCCCTTCATAGAAGCTGATTACAAAGGCAAAAATTCTTCAGTTCTGAGCATAGATAAAGAGAAGCATCTCCCCACACTGGCTGCAGCAACGGATGGCATTGCCCTTCCGCAAGTGATTACTTTGGCTCAGATAAGGAGTCTGAGTAGCCATTGAACCAGGTGATTTCCTATAATCTCTTTCCTGAAATTTGAGCTCAAACATCAATCATGTTTCCCATCATCCCCTCCCCTTTGTGACCCTTTATGAGAAGAAACAAGTGTTTGGGCCTCTGGGAAGGTGTGCAGGGCTCTGGAAGCTCTGGATGCTAAGAAAAAGCAAAATTCACCTAGTAATGGAAGGTTAAGAGCTCAGGCCTGGTGTAGACGGCACTAGTTTTGCATCCTGATAGGCTACTCATAGTTAACAAAGACTCTTAAAACATTTAAGGTGATAATGGGAAAAATTAAAGTCTTTGTGAAGTTCTTTATTTCATAGTTGTTTTGTTATGCTTTTACACTATAGCTGAAAGGAATTCATAATCTTTTCAGTATTTTGGGCCTCAAATTCGGGACCATTCATTTATTAGGGTTTTCTTGAGAAAATATGGCCAACTATCTGCTAGTCCCATTGGGTTATTCTGGAGGTAAAATGGGACCCACGTGAGCCCTTAGCCTAGCTGCTGGCACGTGATAAATACCCTCTAAATGTTAGTTGTTATTACAGCTCCCTAGTGACCACCAGCTCTAGGAAGAGAAGGGCTTTAAAGTCACATCCTAAAGAGGTGTCTCGTAAGTGTAACTGAGTACACTCTGCCCCAGGCTGTGTCCTACAGACTCGTCACTTGAGGGGAAGCTCCTGGGATCTGGGGAGAAGTTGAGGTACAGGAAGAGGAGAAGGAGGAGCATAAGCCATCCCTGTTTTCGTGGTACTTCAAAATTCAGAATAGTATACAAAAAAAATCAAGTCCTGGGGTCTCCAATTCCACTTGGATTAACCCTTTCCTGTTCAATTTCCCTCATTGTTTTAGGATTCAGATGGCAGAAGTCATGGTCTCCATCTTCTGGCCTGGAGGTGGTGCTCTGGCTCTGGCCTGATTTTTCAGAGTTCCTTTCTTAGAATTTACATCTCCTCCTTCATTTTTCATTCATCTTATTTTATACTGTCTAGAAGTCCTTTCTCAAGTCTCCCTTAAAGACTGGATTCTCTTTCAGCCTCCTGAGATTATGCAGCCTTGATAACTATTCATATTATTTGCTACCTTTTGGTGAGAGAATTGTTTGGTTGCCTGATGGATAAATGGACAGCTGGATGAATGGCTGGGTGACTGGTTGGCTGGATACATTCATTCAGCTTCTTGTACATTTACACACTTCCAGGCTCTGTGCTGAGTAACAGGCATTGAGTGTTCATCAACTTCATCCACCCCAGAAGGTCTACCATGGAGGTCTTTCCTCTCCAGGAGGCAAGGGAGTGGACTCACATCGAGTGTTCACTCTCCTAATGCCACTGGCTGATTCTCTAGTTGAATAGTTTGCACACAGTAAGTTTTCACAACACCCTCACTGCTTGCCTGGTTTTTTAAGCAGGGGATAATATCTCTTTGTGTACTAATCAGCTTTCCAGGATCATCTACATTCTCCAGCTTCTCACATGCAACTCAACCTGGAACTTCTTTTGGTAAATGGAATCCTGCAGTTTGCATAAGTGATTAAATCTGGCCTTTTCAATTTTGCTTGCTACTTCTCAGCTTGCTCCATTTCACAGGGTGGGGCACTGCAGGCATGGGAAAGAGCTGGGCCTTTGTCCCCAACCCAGGGCACCAGGCACAGGGTTGATTAGAGCTTAGGGAAGTTCAGAGCTCTAGCTTTAGAGCCCAGTCCCAGCTTTGTTGTCATTAACCACATATTCTTGAGAAAGTTTCTGAATTATTTGTGCCAAAGTGGAGATAATAGCTCGAGTTATACTAAGAATTAAATGAGCTAACACAGATAAAGCATTGAGCACAGTGTCTGAGCCAGAGGGAGGACACGGGAAGCAAGAAAAATGATAGTAACAATTATTATTATTTCAAGGGAGAGGAGGAAGCAGGGCCCGGAAACTATCTAGTTTTGGAAGATTTGTTATTTGGCCCCAAAAGGTGACTCCGCATGGCTTGCAAGGAAAGAAGAAACAAGAAAAACCACACTTATTCAGATAGACGTGGTGCGAGGTACGTTATTTGCTTTCTCATCTAACTCTCAAATACTTGTCTGGCAGGTATCATATCACCTTTCTAGAGAAGGAAGTTGCCAAACTCCTGTAGCTCACTCCAGGATCATATCACCAGAAATAGTGAGGAGGCTTTGAAACTGTGCCTGTCTGACCCCACTTCCTTCCTTGTCTACCCCAAAGAAAGGGGTTTCGTAAAAGCTAGCTCAGGCAAGAGTAGGGATGTTGATTCTTCACTCAGGTCACAGCCCTTTCCATATATCATCTGTCTCAACTGCTTATGCTGTTTGCAGACAAAAGCAGTAAAGCTCAGAGAAGACCAGTGGTCGGGGCAGACCTGGGATGTGTCCTGGACCTGTCTGCCTTTCAGGCTGGTACTGCTGCCTCCCAGATCTCTCTCTAGCTGTCTGTGTGTCCTTGGGCAGGTCGCTGAGCCCATCTGTACTCAAGCTTCTTTGTCTACAAAGCAGAAGAGAAGCACAGCCACTCCGCCTGCCTCCAGAGCTGCAAGGAGGCTAAATGGGGTAATGGATATGAGAGGGCTTCATAAACTGGAAAGCTCTAAATAAATGGAGGGGTTATTACTGTCACTCCATAAAACCTCCCACGTGCACCATGCCCTCCCTCTTCCTTCCGATGCTGTCGCCAGGCTTTAGTGCTCTCAAAGGCTGCCAGATCATCCTCCTGTCTCCTGGCATCAGAGAGGAGTCTTCTGGCTCCCACAGCCTCACTGCAGGTCTCCCAGTGGAGTGGCTTGGGGTGGCTTGATCTGGACTCATAGCTTGAGTAGATGACTACACTGAGGCTCCCAGCTGTGCACAGCTGTTTCAGAGGGCCTCTGCCCCCGCACAGAGCTGCAAACACCATCTCAGGGCAAGGACCTCATGGAATGCCACGTGTACTCCCAGGAGACTGCAGCTCCCAGCTGGGAGCTACCACCACTGAGTTTCCCCACCCAAGGTGCTTAGGCTTTCCACTGCAAGGGGCTTTCAGTTGAAGACTCAGAAGAAATAATACTCCCCTTTACTCTTTTAAAAGTTGTTTCCTGGACACATGTGGTGGTGCATGCCTGTAATCTCAGCAGTGTGGGAAACAGAGGCAGGAAAAATTGTAGGTTGGAGCCCAGCCTGGGCAACTTAATGACTTTATGAGACTCTGCCGCCCCCTAGTAGTTTCTTTCAAACCTCTTTCTTCACTCCTTCTTTGTCCTCCTTGGCTTGCAGCAGCATCACTTCAGTCTCTCCTTAATGTGGCCCCATTCAGTCCCTGGCGAGCTAAACTCAGCCTTCTCATTGGGGTACTGCTTCTCTTTGGGAGTGAGTCTAAAGTCAGGGCTGTGAGAAATCTTAGACATCATCTAGTCCAACTTTGTCATTTTTCAGATGAGGAGACTGGAACCAGGGAGGAGAGCACTTGTTCAAGTTCATTCAGTTTGCAGGTTCCCCTTGTCTCCAGAGGAGGATTTTGTTGGGATGTGGTAGGATGGGCCAGAGGAGTGGTGGGGCAGAAGGGTTTTCAGAGTCTTCTTATTTGAGAAGGCAGATCTACTTGCCTTCATTTCCCAGTACCACTCTCCTCCAGATATGAAGAAATGGCTTGAATGTGAGCAGCAGTGTGTATGATGTTGTGTGTGCTCTGTGTGGTGGGGTGGGATGGACAGGAAGTGGGGAGTGTGGACTGATGGTGGAGAATTGACTGAGAGCAAACCACCTTCCAAAATGACCATGGAGAAATGTCAGACTGGGGCTGCTGCTCTCCATTATTGCACATTCCATGCACACTCCTCGTCAGAGGCGCATGGCCTGGATAAAATCATCTTGGGACTTCAGTTTTCTCCAAAACCATTTTGTGCTTATTTCATGCTGACGTCAGTTTTCAAAGTGGGGAGAGGTTTGTTGGTACCTAGCAGCTTTTTGGCACTCAGGAAATATTAAATAACCATTAGTATCACTTGCAGCATAAAGGAATAACTTGCATGAGATTCCATTTTCTACCTGCTCCCCTGATCAAACAGACAGAGAGAATGCGATCACCTCCTCCCTGCTCTCATTGCTTCTGCTCCATTGACTGCATAACCGTGAGTGGCGTTACTGCATCTCTCTGTAACAGATGTGAAATGAACCTTAGGAGAAGAGTGGAAGGCTCCTTTCAAACTCAGTGACACACTGAAGTGAAAGGAACAATAGGATCAAAGCCTTCTTTCTCTACGTCTCTAGGCTAGAGGCTCTATCCTCAGGCAGGCACCAGAAAAGTGGAAGAAAATTTTCCTTCAGTTTTTCTAAAAAATGCTCAGGTCCTTCTGTGGCCTGTAGTATTCCATGCCCTGAGGTAGATAAGTAGGGCAAAACTGAAAGGGCCCCACCTGCACTGGGACTACAGGGACACAACCTGCTATAAATGGAACAAGATCTAGACTGGGTACCCTGGATCACGATTTGGCTTCCTTCCACCTGGCTCAGTTACATATAGGCAATTGTGAGAGCTTTGTGGAAAAGGGTGGACCTGCTGGAGATAGATCTTGCAGCAATTCAGAGCTGGCTCCAAATTTGCATGGCCCACCTCATGAAATAAGAGCCCCACCGTTAAGGTGTATGTTCTAGCAGGTGTGGATGACCAGGGTACGCCTTACTTGGGCCTCCTTTATCTCTGGGCTCCCTTATTATTCCCCACCCAGGCCCCAGCCCCACCCTGATAAGGCTCCAAATAAGGCTCATCAAAGTAACCCAATTATTCCTAGAGTCTCCTTCCTGGGTTGAGTTGTGGTAAATACCCTGCCTCTAGCTTCCTACATCTCTAGGCATATTTTGATGTTTTATACATGGCATCTTGGGTGGTAGCTGGACTATCTTTGCTTCTGTTCAGCCTACAGATCCTGGATCTCGCTGTATCTGCTCAGGAATTCTGCCTCCTTTTTGTGGACTCTTAAGTCCTGTCTTCTCTGCTAAGGCTGATGACAAACTTTCTAGCCCTATTTTGCTCCATTTTGTCTCTTGCTGGTCCCATTTAGCTCTTTCTTTTTTAATTTTTAAAAAAATAAAAGTACAAAAACATATTAACAAACAGACACCAATTAGCATAAAAATAGTACAATCACAACTGATCTACAGAGAAGGTGACATGATCTCAACAGTGGTTATTGCTTTATCCATTCATATCTTCTTTTTTTTTTTTGATATCTTCAAAGTGTAAATATATGAACCCATATACAGACATGCAAAATTGGTCAGACAATTAATCCTCTCAACAACAGAAAAACACAAAAACCAAAAATCCAAAGACAGAAAACAAAACAGGCAAACAACAACAACAACAACAACAACAAACCACCAATAGTTGCTGCTTTGCATATTGATATCTTCGAAGTGTGTGTTCAGGATAACACATATAGACATACAAGATTGATCAAATAACCCGTCATCAATTATTCCTTAGCACTAAGTGATATAATACAATAGTAGAACCATGTTAGCCCTCCTGCATATATGTATATTCATATATACATACATACATTTTTGTCTCTTTCTTTTCTCCTTTCCCTTGTCCCATCTGTTCTTTGTTTTTGAACAGATTTCCTTCATGTCTCTTAGTGTATATTCCCACCCTCGGGTTCTTACACCAGTGATACAATACGTTGCCTGCACATGTATCGCTGATTTATTTCACTTATGAGTATGGACTCCAGTTTTGACCATTTGCCTACAAAGTCCCCAAAACTGTCTTTCTTTATAGCTGAATAATATTCCATTATATAAAAGAGCCACAGTTTTTTAATCCAGCCTTCTGTGGGTGGACACTTGGGTTGATTCCACATTTTAGCTATTAAAAATTATGCTACTATGAACATGGGTGCACATATATCAGAGTGATATGATGATTTCAGATCTTCTGGGAAAATACCCAGAAGAGGACTAGCTGGTTTGAATGGAACCTCTAGACCTAGTTTGCGGAGAAATCTCCAAACTGCTCTCCACAGTGGTTGCACCAGTCTGCATTCCCACCAGCAGTGTAATAGAGGCCGTATTTCTCCACAGCCTCACCAGCATCTGTTATTGGATGACTTTTTCATACTGGCCAGTCTTACTGGGGTGAGATGAAATCTCGATGTTGTTTTTATTTGCATTTCTCGAATGACTAAGGATGTGGAACATTTTCTCATATATTTATTTGCCATTTGTATTTCTTTGTCTGAGAATTCTGTATTCATCTCAGATGCCCATTTCTGGATTGGGTCTTTGAATTTAGACAGGTACATGTTTTTTAATTCTTTGTATGTTCTAGATAGAAGACCTTTGTCTGAGGGACAGCCAGCTAGGATTTTTTCCCAATTTGTGGGTTTTCTTTTTACTTTGCTGGTGATTTCTTTAGATGTACAAAAACTTTTCAGTAGGATGAGG
>PVLD010010117.1:0-72625 GCA_004027595.1 Dinomys branickii | reverse complement strand
GGGGCGCCTAAGTAGGTCTTCCCACCCGGGAGATCCCGCAGTCCTTGAAGCTGCTTCGATGTCTCTCGCTGGGCTGAGCTTCTTCCCGATTCAGGAAAAACCGGTTAGAGCGCGCACTTAACTCACCCTGTGATCGTGCAGACAGGAGTGCCGTTCAGATGTTTTTCCCTGGATGGAGATTTTCCCCGACTCAGAAATCCCGCCGGCCGGTCGCTGTTGCTCCAGTTCGCGCAGCGGTGGCTGCGGGGTGGGGTTTCCCGGAGCGCTGCCCGGTTTGGTGCAGTTTGTCCCAGTAGCGCGTTCTCTGTCGGGTTCAGGAGCTGAAGCCGTTCTTCCCTCTACACTCGCTCTCTCGGCTGGTCGTCTTCTTCCCGAAAGTCCTCATTTCTGTCTTCATATTGCTATATTTCATTGTTTGGGTGGTAATCCTCTGGGAGGTTCTCTCTCTGCTGCCTACCCGGTCGCCATCTTCCCGGAAGTCTACCATTCAGTTTTTAGATTAGGCCAAGTTAGACAAGAAACAAACTCCATGGCACTTTCTGTGTGCTCTGTGCCATCTTCCTTCTGGACCTGGGAGGCTCATTAATAATTTATCAGGAAACAGACAGAAGGAGAACAGCTTTCCACTTCCAGTTCCTGCGGGGAAATCTGTCAGTCAGGCAAGCAGATGCTGGCAGAAATAGTTTTCATCCCCATTTCTCTTGAATAGGTGGTATCAACCTACTTCTACTTTTAAAAAATTTATTTCTGTGAATGTAGAATACATACAGCTGATGTATGAAGTGTAACTATACCATTCAAAGACCAATAATAAAATCAGCTCTTGTGTGCTTGTCCCCAACTTATGAAACAGAATATTCTAGGTCTGTAGAAATCACTCATGACCCACCCGGTCCCAGCCCCTCCTCCGTCCCAGCC
Source organism: Dinomys branickii (assembly GCA_004027595.1). Classification (NCBI taxonomy): domain Eukaryota; kingdom Metazoa; phylum Chordata; class Mammalia; order Rodentia; family Dinomyidae; genus Dinomys; species Dinomys branickii. Next base: position 71,707 of record PVLD010010117.1, on the reverse strand, counting down.
TCAGGAAAATGCTGCCCTGACTTTTGGGTTGATCACTGCCTGGCCTTTCTTCAAAGTTTATCTCAATGTCTGTATTTCTAAGTTACAAGTGGCTTAGTTGTGCTGGTTTTGTAACTTTACCTTATGAGAATCCTGCTGTGTGAACTCTGGTGCCAGTTTTCTTCTTATGATCTAAGCGGGTGTGTACAGTTGTGTTCATGTTCAGTGCTGAGTGGTACTCTGTGGTGGGAATACACCACCATGTATTTATTCACTGTTGTGGTAATGCTGTTCCGGGTGTTTGCTGAGTTTGGTCTGTCACTGTCTTCAATGCTGCCATCTTCGTTCTGGTGTGTGTTTCCTGGGAACATAAACAAGAGTTCCTTTAAAGTCAACACTTGTAGATGAATTCCAGCTATAGAGCAAATTTTTATTTCTTTGCTTCAGTGAGATGACCATACTGTTTTACTTCTTTAATCTACTGATATGATCGATTACATTAATTGATTTTCTGATATTTGACCAGTCTGAGGTCTCTGGGATGAACTCAAACTAGATTATGATTTATTCACTTTTTCATGTAGTGTTGGCTTTGGTTTGCTGATATTTTTAAGACTTTTATTTCTGTGGCCTATGATATTTGTGTGTGTGTTTTTGAGACAGGGTCTCACTATGCAATTCAGGCTGGCCTCAAACTCCCAATGATCCTCCTGCCTCAACCTCCCGAGTGCTGGAATTACAGGCATGCACCACCACACTAGGCCTCTGATTTGGCTCTTTAATGATCATATGACTATTAAGATTTTTTGAGTCCATTTTGATGAGTTACAGTAGTTCCATTTTCTAATGTTTTTATGTTTTATCTAAGCTTACAAAATTTGGTATGAAGTTATTCATGTCTTCTTAATACCGTGTCTGTTTAAACTTCACAGCATGTATACCTATATTCTCTTTTCATGTGTGATGTTTGTACCCGTCTTCTTCCTTCCTTCCCTTTTCCTCTTTTTCTTTTTGCCTTTCTTAATTTCTTCCTTCCTTTCTCTCTTCCTTTGTGCCAGAAACACCAATTTTATTCATCTTTTCCAAGCAGTAACCGTTGGTTTTGTTGAACTTGCTCTCGAACGTTTCCTTTCTCTTCATTTCCTTCTTTTGACTTTTTTGTTTTTATTCTTTTTCCCTTATATCTTAAATTGAAATTTTATTTCTTAAATTTTGAACCATTTATTTCTTTCAGTGCAAGGATTAAGGCTGTTTAACTTTCCTTCCAATTACTGCTTCAGCAAAATCCATGTTTCAGTGAGTGCTTTGTTATCTTTTAATTCTAAATTTTTCTTATTTTTATTATTATTTAATCATTGACTCATAGGATATTGAGTTGTTTTTTAACTTGGGCATTATTGTAAGTTGCTGGAACACCAACCAATCCCTCTAGTGGATATCTGAAGGAAAGATTCATTTAATCCATCTGTCCTTCATGAATTATATTTCAAGGAAACCAAATCCCTGATTGAGGAAACAGAATACTAGCCCCACCTCTGAAAGAATCCTATCCCAAAACTGAGAATCTAATTAACCATCTACACTGAATTATCAGTGTCCTGAAAATACAAAAAACAATTTAAAGTTAAATGACGGTGGGAAGTAATCAGCCAAATCCAAAGTCCAGAATGCAGGATATTCAAAAGCATGCATGGCCTGCTTTCTCCTATAAATGAATGAAGCACAAAGCAGGGGTAGCTTAGCACAGAAGAACACTACATGTGAGTCATAAAAACAAAATAATTAATATTTCATTTCTAGCACTGTAATATTTGTGTCAGTCTATTTAGGGATCCTGTCCAAAATACTGCCACCATGAGAAAGATAAATTTATCTTTTCACAAAGATAAATAGTGTTTACTTACCTTTGTACTTGCTATCATGCCTTAATTTTTAAAAATGAAAATAGCATGCCTGTCCCTCGATAAATATGGTAGGGAGTTGGGGATATAGCTCAGGGGCACAGCGCCTTCCTGGCAAGCACAAGGTTGTGAGTTCGAAATGTATAAATATGTTAAAACTAGCTATATGCAGTGAGTGTTTTTCTAAAAAGCTATGCATAAATAACATAGTAAGACCCTGTCTCAAAAAGACAAAAAAAAATCTATTATTAGCTTAAAAGATGAATAAAATATGATTTTTTAAAATAGTAGGTGATGTTTTAAATAAACTAATACTTTTGTCAAGTAAAAAGCATTTCCATATATTAAACTTTAATTTTTATATGGACTTTTCTTAATGGACAACACAACGATACCATTGCCAAAAAAAATTTGTCAGTGTGCCACAAAAGATTACTGTGCCTGCCAATAGCGGAAGCCTTAGAATATGCCGTAACAGATTCTGACCTCTGTCATTTACCTCTTTCACAAGGACAGCATGAAGAGTAAAAGGAAGTGCTTATAAAATCTATCAAGAACCCCTTCCTCCTGGCTGCCTTATACTTTACTGTCAGGCTGGAGAGCAAAAAGAAACGGATTGTCTTTGAATATTTCCGCCTTATGGTTGATACATTGTGTCAACTTGCGGAGTCTAGAGATTTGGCTGAGTGATTCAGCAGGAAGCCAGGGTGCTTACTTTGTATACATCCTGAGCCTGTGGAAGAGGAGGGCATGGAGACTGTGTAAGAGCTACACTCTCCCTGGGTGGGGTAGCCTGTTTACAATGTAAGGGAGAGAAAGAGGCTGATTGTCCGCCATTCCTAACTTTTGCTCTTGTGGTTTTGGCTGTGTTCTGCTGCCATGAACGTTTGCCCTCTGCCATGTGCCACTCTGCCTTTGAGCCAGCCAAGTATGAACTGAAACCTCCACAAACTGTAAGCTAAATAAACCTTTCCTTCCTTCATGTTGGGCATTGGGTATTTTGTCTCAGCAACGTGAGAAAAGTAACCAAGGCACCCCCACATTTCCTTTTTAAAAGATTTTTTTTTTAATCTTTTTGTCTTTTATTTTATACTGTATTTAAACAGAAACCATGCAGTATTAAGCTTGTGCGTCTGATTTACTTCACTTAACGTTATGGTCTCAAGGTGTATCCATTTTCCTATAAGTAATTCAAGTTTATTCTTTATGACAGAGTAGGACTCCATTGTGTGTAAATACCACATTATTATCCATTCATCCATTGATGGACTTAGTTTAGAAAAAAATTAAGGAACAATAAGAATCGTGGAACCGTTAATGCTTAGTTTTTGACCAATTTTGCATTTATTCTCTTCAATTGTTTGATCAGTTTTGCATTCTTACATCTGGTGATCTGAGCAACTTCACTGAAGATAACAATATGTAATATAACAACCATTGTTAATTTCCTATCATCTTGTTTTGAAATTGTGTATCATTTTTATTGTTTTTATGTTGTTTTACCTTTGTTGTTATTTTGTTATTTTTTTCTCTTTAAACTAAAAAATAAAAATAAAAAAGAATCTCTATATTCTTTCCCTGCAATTTAGAGACCATTTTTATCTAGTGTTTTTCTGTCTGAGTAGACAAACTGCAGAATTTCAGAAAAGTCAATGAAAAAAGTTTGATCCTCCCAAACTTTTGCATTTTGCAGATAGATATCTTGATATCTTGATTTAAAATAAATAGATGTATAGTTTAAAAGATGGAGCTCTTAGAGGTCAGACCTGAAGGTCAGTCAGTATTAAACTCATTTGTCAGGCAGTTTCTTCAGGCCTTACATGATCTGCACAGGCCTTACATGATCTGTGTAAGAAAAGGGATCCAGCTTCATTAAGAACATCTAGTAGTATTCTTCCAAGAGGGAAAAAAAGGTAGTACTGCTAATTTGTCATTGCTATCTCATTATAGATTTTCAATATGTTTAATTCTATTATTTTCTAAGTAAAAATTTATTCTTTGTTGTGGAAAAATATACACAACATAAGACTTGTCACCTAGTGAGGTGTGGTGGTACACATCTGTGATCCTAGCACTTGGGAGTCAGAGGCAGGAGGATCCCTACAGGTTTGAGGCCAGCCTGGGCTACATAGTGAGTTCAAGACCAGCCTGAACTACATAGCAAGATCCTGTCTCAATGAAAACAAAAAGACTTATCACCTTAACCATTTTCAGAAGAGGCAGTGAGTATCTTCATGTTGTTGTAGAATGACTTCCAGAACCTACTCATCTTCCTAAGCTGGAACTCCATTCCCGTTACCCATGACATCCTCTGGTTCTCCTCCTCTCGATTCCTGAAAACCACCACTGCCTTTTCTGTCTCTATGAATTTGAAAAAGCTTATTTTTAAGAGAAATCATTTGAAAACAGTTTTTATGTAAAGAGAACAGTGGCCTCTTGGTGGAGCCATTCTTTGTGCCAGGAAAGAATTGTGTGATACTTTCGGGTCATTACTTATAGATAAACAAAACTGTGTGCCATCTCCGGGACCACACACTCACTGTGTTCCATGACATCTGTTGTAGGCCGAGAATTTTTTGTGGGCCTTTCCAAAAGGACAAATCAACGAGGTGCTGAAATCTTGGCTGATACTTTTAAGGTAGGTAAAGGATAATTTATGCCTGGCACAGAGTAATTACTTAATAAATATTCATAGACCCACTGAATCAACATGTCATGAGTAATGGTGCTTGTATTTCACCAGTTTTGCAAAATAATTCCTGCTATTTATACATTCGCTAGAGATTTTAAAAGCTATCAAATTCAAATTTCTCTGTAATTAGTCTTCATTGGCCTACCATAGCACAGGAGCAGCTGATAAAGTTAGCATGGTCGTCTTCTATCTTCTCCCGTGGAACCCCACAAACACCCTGCACTTTACTACAATCAATGATGTTAAAAAAAAAAAAATCTGAAGACCCAGTTGATTCAGATATGAAGTGTGACATTTCAGACTGGAGTCAAGTGTCCACCTGCACACGGGTGCCTACTGTGTGCTGAGAACTGTGCTAGGTTTTGCACATGCCTTCCTTCAAGGTCCTTCTAGTGGTGACCGATCGATTGGCTCACCAGGTGCCTTAGGAAGGGAAATAATTCCCATGAGGATGTGAGGCTCTAGCTGAGCTGCAGTTTGCGCAAAGTGTTCATCCACCACCCCAGAGTAATCCGCCCCTTTAGGCAGATAGCTGGAAAAGGTGTTGACGCAGCCCACATCTGGAAGGAAACCGTGCTTTCTTCTTACAAGCATTTAACTGCCAACACCAAAACCTACAGGTCCCGGCTTTGCTTCCAAATATTCAGGGCCTGGCAGCCTTCAAAGGAGTAAGTGTGGTTCAGGCAAGTCTTTAATCAGTTTTAGAATTATTGTGTCAGTTTTAGAATGATTGTGCAATACCAAACTGCTTGTTTTTTTTCATTTGTCTGCACAGGACTATGCGGTCTCCACAGTCCCAGTGGCTGATTCTTTGCATCTGAAGAGTTTCTGCAGCATGGCTGGGCCCAACCTGATTGCGATCGGATCTAGTGAATCTGCACAGAAGGCCCTCAAGGTAAAGAGAAAACCGCTCCTTTTTACAACAGGCAGCGTCTGCCACAAGGCTTTTCCGATTCCTGTCTCTGGGTGAGCAGCAGGCAGAGCTGGCAGGGAGACAGCAGATTGGCACTTGAGTGCCTGTGATGTGTGTTCTCGTGATCTGGCATTCATTAGGAACCAGGAACACCCGAGGGTAGTAGAGCTCTTCACTGGAAAACTGTTCTTCGGCACACACCAGGTTTCCTCGAGCGGCCAGGATTCAGATTAGCGAACACCAAGCTCATTACAGTTGTGCGCCCGGCTGATAGAAAGGCGCTTGCCACCTGGCAGAGCCTCTGCTCTATGCTTTTCCTATGCTCTAAGCTCTGTGCTTTCCTTTGATAAGTAGGGAGGTGGTATGCGCCGCTTGCTACATTATCCTATCTTTCTGTTATGTCTCAACTAATCCATAATAATCTTTTAGAAAACTGTAAAAAAGTGAAGTACCTAAAGAGCTTACCCGCTGTGTTTGGGATAATCAAACTTTGGAATACGAAATCCCCTTATTTTTTAGATGAGACTTGGAAGTCTAGAAAATGAAGACTTGCCAGGTCACATGGCTAGACAAAGGGTGAAAGTCACGGGAGACGAAGACAACCTTCTCTTGTTACAGTGCCTTCCATTCACAGACACTTCCGTTCTCCATAGCTTCAGTCCGGGGAGATGATCTAGATGCCCTATAAAGGCAAAGATCTTGTGCTCACCATCATGTGCTGCCGTGTTTGCCTCACATTGAGCCCTGAATACAGGAATGAATGAATGGAGTAGTGTTAGCTCTTCTTTGCTGAAAAGGAACCTGTATTGAGCGGCCCATCCCAGGTCCAGGCTAGCACTAACTGGTGGTTGGGACTGCAGCCCATGTCCCTAAGGGCGCCCTGCATAGCAACGTGCGTGATTTATTCAAGAACAAAAACCAGAGACTCTTCCTAAGCAAAAGAGCAGATAAGCGTGCTCCCGTGTATACTGTATGTATTTTTATTGGTTCGCCCTCCCGGATCTTTGCTCATCTCCCTCACTAGCAGCCCTCAAGCAGTCTGCCTGGGCAGCCATCATTGCCTGGAACTGAATTTCCCCTCTGTGTTATCTACAGCTACTGCTGCTGGCCGCTCTGCCCCCTTCCTCCTAGACTCTGTTTTTGATGGTATTCCTAGAGCTTTTAACAATTATTGCTGAATTATCTGTCCCAGAATTTGGTTTGTATCATGGTGGCTTTTTCCTAATTTCCTTTAGAGAGTATGTCTTTTGTTCTACTTCATCCAGAAAACTGTGTCCACTTTCTGCATATGAAGAAAAGATGATACCTTGAAAGAAAGTGTTTGATGGTGTCATTCAGGTGTGTAAGGAACTGACATTTCTCCTTCGGGGGTAACTGGTATCTCTCCATGTAGCTGACTTGCTCTGCACGCATCTGAACTGGATTGTAAGGGGAGGAGAGAATTTAAGCTGACATATCCCATGCTTTGTGTGAATCAGCAGAAAGAACCTCTTCTAAGTGGACAAATTAGAAAAAGTAACCCCTTTTGCCATTCTGAGTAGGCTGTAGTAGATAACTGAGTCTAGTCCCCAATTCAGCAGTCTGGGGAAATTTAACACATAGCAGAATAAAAGCTAATGCATTATGGTTAGTTAATAGTATATGAAATACACCATGGTTGCTATCAAAGTTCAGAGGCAAGGGGTGGGGGAGCCCTCTGAGGGCTAAATTTTCAGAAAAGCCTCCTGGAGACAAGGGGGCAAGATGTGGGCCTTGAAGGATGGATAGCCCTTGGAGGTTGGGACTGTGCTATAAGCAGAGACTAAGCAAAACACATTCATGAGATAGTGCATAAGCAAATCAACCTAACTAGTGAAGTAGCTCCTTGTCATGGCTTTCTGAATGGGCGGGTGCAGTCTAAAGAGGTTGGAGCTTAAAGTGAAGAAGACAAGATTACCACGCTGGAGCCGGAATGTGGATACGCACAGGTCTCTGAGCAGAACGGTATTTCCTCAGAGATTTCGCACCCATACTGCCATTACAAAAAAAAAGAAGAAGGATTCAATAGGGAAGATGCTGAAGTCAGAAAAAACAACCACTTATACCTTGAAAAGAAAGCCAGGCCCCCGCACGCCACTCCCATTTCTCCATTTGTCCTTCCTGTCCTGTTGTTGAGTTGTCAAAGACCACATTTTATATGGACAGCCTGTGAAGACTTTACGGTCCTCTTTCCGGTGGAGTTCATTTGAGTTAGTATTAATAATGATATTCATTCTGTACTGGAAACCTTCCCTGTCAGAAGCTATAAATAATCCTCATAAGGTTGAAAGGCATTCTTTGGAGATCGTATTTTCCATCAGCAAATGCGCTGCCTAACCATGGGCCTGTGGAGTTGGCGAACGCCCACCTGCTATGTTCCTAACATCAAAACTGTCCTTTTACTTTGTACTGAGAAGAGGAGGCTGAGGTGAACTGGAGAACACTAAGCTCTCCTAGAGGGAATGGTCTCAGGTCAGAAATAGGCGGGTTGGTAAAATTCACATTCAGGTAAACTGAGATGCTTATTTATTTGAGAACAGTTTGGCTTCTGTGTTAGAGCTATCAACAAAATTAATAATGGGTTAAGTCTTAGTACTAACTCAGAGATATGAGTACTGATACAGACAGGCAGAAAGACAGATGAATATAGGGAGAGACCATTCACAAAGAGCAAAAGCATTACCAGTATTATTTCCCTGTCTTAAAAGTGAAAATATTGAAAACTGATCAAATAATATTCTGAGTAGGAACCCATGGTTCCAAAATCAGATTTCCTGGGCCCCAATTCTCCTGGCCCTAGTTGCTGCCTGTGTTAGCTCTCTCACTGTGACAAATCAATTTAAATGGAGAAAATAGTTCTTGTGGTTCACAGTTTCGGTGACTTTAGTCCATGGCCCCTCAACCATGTGACTTTGATCCACTGGTAAGGAGTGTGTGTCAGAGTAAATTTGGTCACCTCATGGTGACAAGGAAACAAAGCAAAGGGGACAATAAGTGGGGGAGGATCCCGATATTGCTTCAAATGCAGGCCCCCAGTGACCTGACTTCCTTCCACTAGGCTCTCCCTCCTAATGATTGCACAAACTCCTAGTAGCACCACTGGCTGGTGTCAGGCCTCTAACACATGAATCTTTGAGACTACAATTCAGATGTAAACTACAGCACCCACCCTGTTCTGTACCTGTTCTTTTTCTGTTGGAAAAACTTTTTGTAACTGTTTTGCCGTAGGCTGGTCTGGCTGAGCCCCTTCTCTCTTCCTCTCTGTTTTTTTGCTGGCATGCAAGATCTAAGTGGTCTCGGGGGCGTCATGAAGTTAGTCTCAGTTACCTACATTGTCTGTCGCAAACCTTGATTTCTGAGTCTTTGCCTCTGTAAAGAAGCCCGTGGTCACTTGGGCATCCTTTTAAAGGACAAATTATTTAAACAGAAGTGAGTTGTGCCTTCTGTACCACACGCTGGAAGCTTGATTACTTCCCACATCTGTCACTGCTCTCTGGGTACCAGTTTCCTTCAGAGTCTGAAAGCTGGTTTTATAGATTCATGTAAAGCTGAGAGCCAAGTGTTTCTGGGCAATTTTATTGCATTCAAAATACTTTGTAATGTGTTGCAATCCATTCTCGGTTAATGAAGTGAGTTCTTCTGGAGATAGTCATCATACCTATCTAGGTTGTGGTACAGTTAACAGTGTATGCATTGTGTATTTATTTTTTTTTTTTGGTCACTACTGGGAATTAAACTTAGGACCTTACACTTGCCAGGCAGGTGCTGTGCCGCTGAGCTATATCCCCCGGCATTGTATATTTAAATGCAACCATCCATCCAGGAAGATTTCAGCAACTTTACTAAAAAGCCCAGAACACCTTTAATACAGGGTACCAACCTAGAGAATGTAGAAAGAACAGCATATTATTATTTCAGTTTACATTGATACAGCCAAAGTGCTGGAAGCTAGGTTGATTGGAAAAATTCCTAAAACTATTTAACATGAAATGTGATTCCAAAAATTCTATAATTTAATCAGAGTTATCCTACAGCAACCTGTCTTTTCTGTAATTTTTCTCCCTCACTTTTCAGCTCATTCCCTTCATGCGTTTGGATAGCTGCCACCCTGATCCCACCCCCCTCCATATACAAAGGTTAACGTGAGATTAGTTAACACGTACATGGGCGTCAGAGCTACTTGCAGCTTTGCAGAAGAAATGTCCACCTTCCGAAAGATGAGAACACACTGAACTACAGTGGGACTGCCGCTCACACACGCAGTGTGAGCAAAAGCAGCCGACCTTCAAGCCTACATACTCTATTATGTTGCTCATACAAAGTGAAACAGGCAAAACGTCTCTGTCCCATCAGCAGTGCAGAGAGTGCTTGTTTTAGAAAGGAGGAAGTCATGGCCCAGAGGTCTGCTTTATATGGTTTTTTTTTTTTTTTGGTGTTTTTGAGACAGGATTTCACTATGCTGTTCAGGTTGGCCTTGAACTCACTTTGTAGCCCTGGTTGGACTCAAACTCACAGCGATCTTCGTGCCTCAGCCTCCTGAGTACTGGGATAATAGGTGTGCACCACTGTGCCCAGCCTAGTCTTTAGTTTTTTAAATTTTTGAAAACTGTATTGTTGGAAGTGGGCCAGACCTGAGTTATAGAAATAGTTCCCCAGTGGCTAGGTCTACTTCCCAAACCCCTGCATTACCCTGCATATGATGCCTGTCTTTCCCACAGGCTGGTCTGTTCTTAATTTTTTTTGTGTATTTATTTAAGGAGAAAGAAAGACATTATAAAGAATAATTTTATAAGGCATGTCACCCCTCTCTTTTTTTTGATCCATTCCAAAATCAACTGCCTTCCTTTCCAAGAACCTGGGTTAATTACATGTTATCTGTCGGTCACAGGAGGACAGATTGTAGTATCTGCCCTCAGGAGGGCCTCACAGTAATTCTCTGTAACAAGTTTTAAACAGTCTCTTTTGCAGCACTCAGTCCTACAATTGTTTGGGAGTAAAAATAAATAAAAAATAAAAAGGAAGGAAGGAAAGGCAAAGGGCAGGAAGAAGAGAGGAGAAAGGAGAGAAGGGAGGGCGGGAGGGAGGAGGAAAGGTAGGACGGAGGAAGGAGGTGGGGAGGTGCTGGCCTTCAGCCGAAACTGCTGGTGCTCATCAGCCGGGAGCTGCTGGCCAGGCTGGGACTGCAGCCGCAGCGCGTCGGGGGCCGTGCCATCTGCTGGCCGGGCAGCAGGAGTGGTGTTCTCACTCTGCCAACCCAGTGCCAGAGAGGAGTTGTTTTCTACTTTGGGCACTGAAAATTTTGTTTAATCTCTTTATTTCTTGTATTAGTAATTCCGTTCTTTCTACCACAATAAATTACAATTTGAAAATAGAAAGAATTACGAAGGTCCCCACTCCATTTTTCCATGCCTTTGTTATGTAAATGAGGCTGAAACACAGTAAGTGGAATTCCAATAGGCATGTAATTTTAAATTTAAATGCTCACAATGCATCCCAAAGAAAATGCCTTTTAGGTTTCTAATCTACTTCCTGAAGTAAGTAATCCCATTTGTAAAATTTCTTGAAGACCAGAGCTGCTTTGCAACTCATGTAAATTGCATAGCCTGTTTTCCTTTTGAATGACTAACTATATAACAGAGATCATTCAGACAGTATTTCCTCCTGTTTTGACTCAACTTCAGCACTGATTTTATGTCCAAAAATGTCCATGTTATTTTATAGATGGTCATATAAAAAATGAAGATGGAAAAACCCTCAATGTGTTTGGATTTTGCATGTACTTTCCTGCCTGGACCTTCTTTTAATGACAACTAGGACTGTAACAGCAAAACCTACAACAAAATGAGAATTAACTAGTAGCAACTGGACATTTGGAAGGAAAAATAACGACTTTGCATTTTTAGTTGTTGTCACAGGGAATTAACAGCCTGCAACCACAAGACTTTCCACTTTGGATCTCTGCTTTTGAAAAACATATTGACAATCCTGTTGTAGATTTAATTTAGTCTTATTTTCTGGTTGTCTGTTTCAGTTCCACAAAGCAATGATTTTTTTTTTTAATCTACCATGGCTCTATTAAGAAATTAAAACACAAAACCAAATAGCCTCCGAGTTTATACCAACTGTTTATGATTCTTTTCCTGGCAGCAGTTGCCTTATCTGACAGTATTCCCAGAGCTCTATGCCAACAAGGCTGGGGTGGCCAAAATAAAATGCTTTGGCATGATAAGGCAGTAAATAATTTGAAGCTAGGAGAGCAAAACACCATGCTGAATTTTAATGCTAGTCTCCAGGCAGGAAGAAGGCAAAAGTGGCCAAGTAGGAGAAAGGGAATAATAATATGCCTTTTTTTTCTTTTGAGCTTTCAAAGGATGTGAGAGAAAAAAAGGAAGAATTATGTTTAAACTTCTGTTCATCCTGTCCATTACACAATGGAACGTTAAAAAGTATTTGACTGACCCTATGGGATATCATAGGGGGAATTCAAGAAGCTGTTGGGTGGTTAAGCAAATGGCCTTACAAGGGGCCTTGCAATCCAAAACTGTTACTTACAAAAGATAAATTAGTGGTTCCTAATGAAAGGTGTGCTTTGGAATCATCTGAAAAACTTCCCAAAAACACAGGGCCTCTGGCCCAGCTCAGAAAATTCTGGTGTTTGGGTTCTGGGATAAACTTCTAACACTTGAATTTTTGAAAAGCTCTATGGGTGATTCTTAGGCACAGGCCAATTTAAGAGCTACTGCCTTTAAGGATGCCTGCAATTTCCAAAAGCACTGAGCTCAGGATGCCAAATAATGTACAACTGATGAAGAAGCCAATCTCTATGAGGAGCAAACTAACAAATTCTAATTAGCAGCACCAAAAGTAGAGAAAATATCCAAATTAAGGCTGCACAAAGTGAAACACTCCTTACCTTTTTTGCCTAATTAGGTAATAATTTGGATGCCATCATTCAATTCATTTGACCTACTGAAATTCCTCATTAAAACATTCCAGGTTACCAAAAATCAGGAATGTTATCATTTTCTGAGAACAGGAAAGTTACATATGACTCATGTTTCCATACCCTCCCCCCAACACACACACCCAGAAAAAAACTAACAACAGGTCCTATCTTGGTGTATGAAGGTTTGTGCCAGAATGAAAAAAGACAAAATAAACTTCTCACCATTCTGATATTACAGAAGAATTTACTTTTAAAAATAATCATGTCAATTCTACTAAAGAGGCACAGTCGCCCACAAGTCCAAAGTGGTTATAAGTGCAAAGCAGTGAACTTAGAATCCAAACGCATGGCTTGTCCTTCTGGCTGTGCCTGCAGCTCTCCCTGGGTGACCCCATGTCCTGTACTCAGTCTATTCTTGAAAAAAACAAAGTTGAATCAGCCTCACTGGGAAATGAGAGCATCATTTTTCCCCACTGGAAATTTCATGGTGGCCAGTCAAGGTGCAGGACCATGTCTTAAGGGTGCAAGCCTATAACTACTTATAAATAAATAGCCTCCGCATAATTATACAGCATTTGCAGTAAAGGTGATTGCAACATAGGTATGGTGGTTAGGATGGAGTTTCAACTTGATTGCCTTTGGGACCCACCCCAGGAATTGGTGGAGCAGACTTCTACATGTGTGTGTGAGTAGCTCGTGGAGGGATGGTCTTGGTATCTGGTCTGCCCCTCACGCCTTTCACTCTGCTCTCCTCTCATGCTCTGCTTCCTGGCTGCCATGAGCTGAGCAGCTTTCCTCTGTCAGGCACCTCCACCGTGGTGTTCTGCCTTGCAGGAGCCCACTGTGAACTGGAATTGTAAGCCTTTCCTCTAAACTGTGAGTGTTGGACATTGTGTTTCAACAGTGAGAAAGCCGAATGATACAGTGGGTTCACTGTGGACTCCTGACTACTCTGATATTGCCCTTTCAGGGGCTATAAGCGCCATCTTTAGAATGTTAGACTCCGACCTTATTCCATTCTCTTTGAGAAAGCTTCAATTTACCTACATAACTATGAAGTTGGATATCTAACAAGATCATTTTTAAACTCATACATTAAAATGCAACAGGGAGAAAAAGCTAAGGTTTCTAACACCTCTTATTTTCATTCTTATGCAAAGAAAAGCTCACAGTAGAACTTGAAGCCTGGGCTTCCTGATTACCATGTAATAATAGTAGTATGTATTGAGCAGTAGCTACTGTATATGAATGATACTATCACAAGCGCAGAAATACCAAGGTGAGCGAGAAGCAATCTGCCTTCACAGCTGCTCCAGCTTAACTGGAGAAATAAGAGCATGAGAGGATAAATACTGTCACTGCATAACACAAGTCAAATACCTACTAAATGGCTCAGGTCCTCCTACAGGTGCTAGGAGTTCTGAAGAAGGAGGGATCACAGGAAGCCAGAGACAAAGCCTGAGTGGACCTGAACCAGCTGGCCCAAACAAGAAGTGGCCATCACAAAAAGACAGCCTAGAGGAATAATCTGCTTATAAGAAGAGACAGTGGCTCTAATGGAGGCTGTGTGCAGAGAGAGATAAGGCCCGAAACAAGTTGAGACCGGTCCAGCTCATACCTTAGCTGAAGGAATTTAGGTTTTCTTTTCTATGGGCTATGGGGAGCCACAAAAGTGTTTTAGGAAAGAGTTTAGCAGAAGGTGCTCTTTCAGAAAGGCATTATGCTAAGTGATTCAATAGGAATAGAGATTAGGAATAATAAACCACCTGGATACCACTTCCTAGTCCAGGACTATGTGAGGTGACTTTGGATGAGTAGAGTAGCCTGTGAAAATGGATGGGGCAGTGCAGAAAGTGAGGCCAGCTACAGAAGTCACAGAACATCACGACCACTGGACTTTAAAGGGAGAAAGGGGGGGTCAGTTCAGCACTTCAGCAGATAGTTGCCAAACTCCTCCTCTGTGCCTGGCACTGTGGTAGACCCTGGGAAGACAGTGATGAACAAAACCTCTTTAGAAGCACCCAGCAGCATGGATACCTTTGGGGAGGTTGTGATGAAGGATTTATACTCTCGCTGTCACCATGGACTCCGTTCTCCCACCTCACACCAAGAAACAAACCATGGAAAATTGGTGGGCAGAAGTATTTTGCTGGATTTCACTGACCTAGATTCACGTTTTGGGAACGGAGTGGTACTCAGACATGTCCAACTGACAGCAGCCCTGGTAGGCAGCCAGTGGCGGAGCTTGTAGGACGCTAACAGGGTTGGCATCATTTCAGTTTCCATTGGCAGCACTGGGATCAGTGCTCATCCAAATCTGGAGGCCCTGTCCTTTACTATTTATTTGCTTTTATTTTTATTCATGCACCAAGCCCACCTCCTACCGCACCCCAAAAAAGTGACTTTAACAACACTTGCCTATCTTCCATCTCTAGCAATATCTGATTTTTTTCTTAGCTAAATTGATTTGGCAAAAGATTGGGAAAAAAAACATGACTATTCCTGTCTCAAGGCTTGTCTTGTTCATTACAGCATGACCCCTGTGACCCTCATGGCCATGCCAACAGCAATACCTTTGGTGTTGAGGGGATTAAGAAATGTGTCAGTTGAGCTGGAAAGAGGCTGGTTGAGTTTTGGGTTACTCTGTGGAAATCACATGTATTAAATGCCTTAGTTGTTGAGGAGTATCCTATTGCTTGGCTGAAGATTAATAAAGCATATTATTAAACATAGACACAAAATTTGAAGTGACAGTTTAACTGTGATTTATTCTCCAGTCTCTGGAGAAAACATCCCCACTCCCTGACAGAATGCTAAGATTTAGGCCACCCTTAGAAAAAGATGACGTGCAAAGAGAAATGAATTAAAAGTAAATTTGTTACCACGCTCCTGCAAAACCATCTCTCTAGCATTACCCTACTCTAATAAGTATTATTTCCTCCCTGTTTTTACCTTTCAAATTGTCATATTAGTTCAGCAATCTTTAAGGCTATTTCTAGGGCTGGGGATACAGCTCAGTGGTACATCACTTGCCGGACAAGCACAAGGTCCTGAGTTTGATTCCCAGTACCCAAAATAAAAGGATATTTCTAAACCTTGTTTTTCAAGTATGCTCCCTGAACAGTTCTATTGCCACAGTTGTGTCCCTGTATTGCTCAGAATACTGTCTATCTGTAGAGGTAAAAGGTCGCTTTGGAGATAGGTTACCAAAGCCATTTCTTCCTAGAGGGAAGACCAAGTTCAAAGCTGTGGCCACATACCCAAGACAGCTTGCTGTTACAGAGTTTAAACACACACACACACACACACACACACACACACACACACACACACCCTGGCAAATGATAAAAACTCAATATAGGTTAGCTGTTAGTAGTTGGATTTATAAATAGCAGTAATGATATGTTTCAGGTATGAAAATAGTGTTAATTAACTTTGAGTAGTCTGTGAGTGATTCTGGACTATAACAAACCCAAGAATTTCACAAACACACATTTACAATGCACATCACATTGCTGGGGTTCACCATGAGAAATTCTGATGTATCAAGACTGCAATGGGCTCAGGAGCCACTACCTGATTGTGACACAGGTAATTCAGAGACCACACTGTCAACAGACACTGACTCTGTGCAGAATTCACCAGCCATCTCTTCCTACATCAGCATTAGAGGGCAGAGAGAAATCCATATTAAAAGAGCAAATTGCCTTCTCCTTGAACAGAAAACGCTACCTAAAGCCATTCAGAATGGTACAGTGAGTGAAATAACTGGCATTTTAGAAAAATAGCTCACATTGAAAGGAAAATCATGCCTATTCCCACCTAGATTATCAAAATCCAAATGCTTACGAAGTGCTACCTTTCTCTAAAATGCGCTGTCTATTTAAGGGGCGATGCCTCCAGAATGAAAGATATTTATCATTTTTTCCTATAGTGCCTTTCTATTGCTAATATTTAAACATTAAAACAAATTCATCTGAAATGAGCTCTTCTTTTACTATTTCTCACTAGGCACATAGACTCTCAGACTTTAATAGAAAAGACTGCCTTCCTTCCCAGCTGAGTCCTGGGGCTTGAAAACAAACCTGATACCAAGTTCTACAACTAAGAATAGTGGGAGGAGGAAGGAAGCCCAGATCTCTGTTTGGATAAGAACTTAGTCTGGCCGCATCTCTGAATTTGTTAGGGGAATTTGAGAAGGATTTCTGGAGCTAGCAAAACTGATTAAAGTAAAAGACTCGGAAACGGTACTGATTACACAGAAGGATACTGCCCCAGTGCCGACTGGCGGTTCCTCATGCTCTTCACTGAAGGTTTGACTTGGAGTGAATCTTATAGGGAATTGTATCTGGGGAATTTAAGAGTTGTTGAAATGCCAAAGTGTACTGCTAAAAGATCATTCATTCATTTAATATTCAACAAATATGACAGCACCTACCACATGCCAAGCACTGCTGCAAAGCCCTGCACAAAGAGCCAGCTCTGTGACACTGTCTCCTTTTAAATAATCATCTGTTCTGAAATGACTTGGATGCCTTGACTTAATTGAACTGTAACAGTATGTCAATTGCCAGAAGGGACAGGGTGGGAGGCTAGGAGTGTAGCTTAGTGGTAGCGTTTGTGTTTCAACATGTGTTTCAGTCCCCAGCACCAACAGAAGAAAAAAAGCATAGTAGGGTGGGGCAAAACTACTGTCAGGGTCAACCACTGTTTACTTAAATACTAACCTATCTCCTATGAGGGATTATGTTAGTTCAGACGAAGAACAGAAGAATAAATTGTATCTTTACTGGGAAATTTGGTTTCATTCTCTTTCTATTTCTGGCTGTTTTCTCTCCTCTTTCCTGTATCTGCCCTTTCCTTACGTGTGAATTGATTTGATAGCTTTCTCCTAAAACAGTGGTTCTCAGTGTGAGAACTCTGTTCCCAAGGGACATTGGCAACATTTGGAGACATTTTTAATTGTCACAGTGTGGGGCATAGGGACGGCCGGAGGATGGGCTGGCATGTAGTAGGCAGAGGCCAGGGAGCTAAGCATTCTGCAGTTATGTAGCCCAAAATGTCACTAGTGCTGAGGCTGAGAAGCCACATCCTAAAATATGAGTGAGATTTGTCAACCTCATCTCACCACAATGTCAACCTGAGCAAATCACACTTCAGGTGTTCACCATACCTGACGTAGTTAGAGACAACGATGGCTCCAAACCTGGAGCGGCCCATCCAGCAGTCGTGTCTCCTGGTAGCTGGAACTCAGTAGCTATAAAAAAGAACAAGATTAGAAAAGTAGAGTTGAGGCCTCTGAACTGGGCTGTTCAGGCCCCTTGACCGACAGACTCAGGAGCATAAACAGGTGTGGTTTGAGTATGAACACATGTAAGAAAAGGCCTGAAGGCTTGGACCCAAACTTTTAACATTAGTTATAGGCAAGGAAAAGGAAAGTAGGAAAAGATAAGATATGCTGGGAAGGAAAGATGACTTTTTACTTTTTCAAAATTAGCTCTCTTTTTTTATTTTTTTAAGACAGGGTCTCGCTATGTAGTTTGGATTGACCTTGAACTCATTATGTCTCCCAGACTGAACTTAAACTCCTGGCAATCCTCCTGCCTCAGCCTCTTACATGCTGGGATTATGAGCATGCACCACCTGCCTGGCTTAAAGTTAGATTTATTGAAATATAATTTCTATAAAATAAAATTTACTTTTGTTTTTGCAGTGCTGGGGATCAAACCCAGGACCTTGTATAGTCAGCAAGTGCTGTGCATCCCCAGCTCCTAAATTTGTCAATGTATAGTTTGATAAATTTTAACAAATGTATATAGTTCTATTAAGTCCAATACAGTTTTAACTTTCCATATTGAACCTTTTACAGAAAGTTTGTTTTATAATAGTTTCATAATTTAAAAATATGATTTTAGAAGAACTGAAATTATAAAAACATTTCACCTCATTTTGCAGTTACGAGGATGCATGAAGTATAGCAAAATCACAGCTAGAAATAAAATGGATACATGATATAAAAAGAGAAACAGAAGTGTGGATTTAAATTGCAGCCATG
The DNA here is from genome assembly GCA_004027595.1 of Dinomys branickii. Lineage (NCBI taxonomy): Eukaryota > Metazoa > Chordata > Mammalia > Rodentia > Dinomyidae > Dinomys > Dinomys branickii. The sequence continues at coordinate 53,203 of PVLD010010117.1, read as the reverse complement.
TTAAAGAAGATAAACTACGAACTCACATTTCCTTTTTCACCATTTATGCAAACTGTCTTATGTAAATATAGCCGTTTTTATAATTTTAAAGAGAATAATAAAAAGAACAATAGGAAAATACCAACAACATAGACAAAAACATAACAAAGCAAAAACAATACAAATGATACAGGGTTTCAGAACAAAATGATAGGAATTAACAGTGGTTGTTATATTACATATTGTTACCTTCAACGAAGTTGCTTAGATCAGGTGTAAGAATGTAAGATTGATTAAGAATTAAACTTTGCTCACTTAAAATTAAACAAATTATATTTAAAAACAAAGGAAGGTACAACTGGGGTGAGGGAAAGGGGAAGAGAAAAACAATGGAAGGGACATACACACACACACACACACACACACACACACACACACACGGTTTATTAAAAGGAACAGTTAATGCCTAATTTTTTTGTCTTTTTGACTAATCTTGCATGCTTATTACTGGTAATCTGAACAACTTAATTTGAAGACAACAATATGCAATACTACAACCCTTAGTGAATTCCTACCATCTTGTTTAGTGAAACTCTGTATCTTTTCTAATGGGATTTTGTTTTTATTTTTTATTCTCTTTAATGGTTTGGACAATCTTGCATTCTTATGTCTGGTAATCTGAGCAACTCTGTTGAAGATAACAATATATAATATAACAACCACTGTTAATTCCTGTTATTTTGTTCTGAAACCCTGTATCATTTGCATTGTTTTTGCTTTGTCTTGTTTTTGTCTATGCTGTTGGTATTTTGCTATTGTTCTTTTTTATTTTTCTGTGTAAAATTTAAAAAAAAACAAAGGTACTAAATGTTTAAAACTCATCACTTCCTAATTATAGTACTGTATCTTGCCACTATAACTATATCGTACATACAGTACTGATACACAAATGTATCTTGCCATTGTATAGTGCTGTATCTTGCCACTGTCCCCTTGAGATTGTTTGCAGCTACTATTTCTGCACAACAAACTATCACATAAGAGTGTGCCTCTCCGCATCCCTCCCAACTCTGCAGTGGACGGCATCCCTGGCCCCCGTGGACTATATATATATATATATACATAGGAATCAGCAAATGCTACAGATAAGGACTTCACTTATTTTACTCATTGTCTAGCATAAGTGATAGAGAATAGTTGAATAATGCAGGTTAAACTTAAAAATATGTTAAGCTGGGTGTGGCGGCAGCACATGCCTATATTCTCAGCTCCTTGAGAGGCTGAAGCAAGGGAGGATCACTTGAGTCTAAGAGGTCAAGACCAGCCCAGACAACATGCATCAAACCGTGCATCCAAAAAGCCGAAATAAAGAATGACAGAAAATTTTTGATGTATTGATTTTTAGCCACTGAAGAAGAAATGACAAAATATTCTTCCAGGATTCAAAAACTATTATGCAATACATCAAAAGTCACTCCCATCACTGCCAAGCGAGTTCCAATATATGTCTTCATTGTTTCTCTTGTCTTGCTTATCAGTGCACACAAAACATACCGACCAAGAGCCGTGCTGCACCTGCACTGATGGTCAGTCACAGCTAGTTTGCCCTCGGATGTACAAGCTCTGCAAAAAGCATCCCAGGCCTTCTGTGGGAATCAGTTGGCAAAATAAAATTAATAGTAAAGAATATTCACCCTCTAATGGAAGGCAGAGTTTGCAAAAGAGCAGAACTCCTTCCCTCCATCCCCTGCACACTCTGTTCTCTGCTGTCAGGAAAGGCCACCCTTCCCAATTCTGTTGGGTTTGAAAGAATTAAGTGCATAGGAGCAGTGAGGGGAAAAACAGAAAAAGAATATTCAGTGCTTCATATGCTGCCCATTCTTCATACCTATAACATTTAGAACAAACTTACGTGGGTATAGTATATTTCAAACACATTTCCTCCTCATTTATCAGCACAGTACTGCCCAGAGCTGAAGATCAAAAGTGCTAAAAAAGACTTTTCCTAGCCCCAAAGCCTAAGAATGCAGTTAGATGGAATTATGTAATTGGGAAACATGGGCTGGAGTGTGTTCGCTGAGAACGTACTTGCTTACAGAGGGTTCAGTCTCCAGCACCGTAAGAAAAAAAGAAAAAAGTAATTCCAATGATGATTTTCTTCGCCCTGTTCCAGAAAAAAGAATACTCTTATGTCAGTGCAAACTTTTCCTTAACCTTAGCAACCCTTCCATGAATGACCAAGCAGACTGGGCAGAGAACTCTGTATGAATAAGAAAGAAGAAAGCAATCCTAACTGCAGAAGAAAAACATTTTAATGCATTGCCCTGCTGATGAGATAACCAGGGAGTCGTTTGCTAATATGAAGAATAAGTATTAACTCTCCAGCGATAGCATCAGGAAAACAGGGCTGGCGGATCCTGGCCCTCACTGCCAATTGTACATGCTTGGCCATTTCTCATCTCCTACCTTGGAGCTGCCCCTCTGTCACTCTAAAGGCCACATGGATGCTTTGTTCACTGTTTTCTTTTCCGTTATAAAGGCTTTGCTCTTCTTTTCTTAGAAAAACAGCTAGCTCCAGGAACCCAAATCTTGTAGTCCATTAGCAAACTCAGATGGCTTCAGGGACTGGACGTTCTCTGCCTAAAATGCATTCAAATGCAAACTTCTAAAAATACGTGCATGTCAGACAAATTGTGTCTAGAGGAAAAATTAGTCCACAGGCCGCCAGTGAATGAGCTCTGGGTATAGTCTTTCAAGGTGACCAGGGTGGTTGTTGAATGTGACAAAAGAAACATAGGCATTTGAAGACAGAAAAACCTGAGAGTGAGTCACAGATTCACTGTCTTAATGTGTGACCTCTGACAAATTACTGAATGTCTAATTAACCCAGTTCACAGAGTTGCTGTGAAAAATGAATATAGACTAGATGAACGGTTGCTTCTTTCTATTTGAATGGCCCAAGGGAACCTTAAAGATCAGCAAGTACTAGTACCAAAGGGGATTAACCTTGGATGGTAGAACTTAGGGTGCCAAAGGCTATGGTGACGCAGGCATCTGAGCAAATAAGTAGCTGTGGACTGATTTACATACAAGACACAAGGAAAGGACCATAGCAGATCTGCATCTGCTACCGAGCTATAGTATGCACAGGCAAGGGTAATAAGGGAAGGTAGGAGCCCAGGTTTTGCATTTGGGAAGGATGCTGTGATCCGTATTTTCTTCCTGTCCTCACCCCTGAAATAAAACTCTAATCAGGGCTGTCAGTCCCTCAGAGATGTTTGCATTGTTCCTACTGCCCGTGTCCTGCTTCCTGGCTCCATAGCAGTGTGCAGGCGTATTGCCTCAGATGTGGGAGATTTTCCCAGCCTTCCATGGAGGCCAGTATTTTTAAGAGTCCATCTCAGAAATACTTTGTGTGACTTGTTGCTACAGTTATAATAGTGTAAGCAATTTCTTGCATATATGTCTAAGGCTCATATGATCTGAGCAAAAGGAACAGCAGCAAATATGAGAGATAATTTGTACAGAATGTGGCAGCTGGCTTTGAAGGAAATATCTGGCAGTGAAATTCTGCAGTTATAATTAAGAACCACGCAACCTTATTCTTAGATTCTGTATAGCCCACCAGTGCGAGAGAAGGTTTGAAAGACAACATCTTTCTGACTGTGTTCATTTCAAGCTCGTGTGGAAGACTATAAAACATGAGAATATGATGTCCACTTTAAAATGTTATCCACAGTTACATTGGCTCAGCCTTGAAAGGACTGCCAGGCTTTGATGCCTACTTTATTTCAGGCTCTCAATAAACTCTTGATGGATGATAAGTAAATGAATGAATGATTTTAGATAACAAGTAGCAATGAAAAATGTCTGTGTGTCCTATACTATAGATCTCAATAGACTATAATTAGTTGCTTTTAATCTTGATTTAGTTTTGATATGTTGTGAAGGATTCATCTTCCTATCATAGGAAGATCAATTTGGAGCGAGCCAAACATGTGCATTGAGTATTCCTGAACATCTCTCAATAGTGTCTACGTGCCTTTGCTTCAGTGTTTGACCCGTTAAGGCCTAAACGGTTCTGTCAAACAACATAGGCCAAGACTTTTTTTTTTTTATGTAATTGCTGTAGTACAAAGAAAGCATGAGTAAGACACCAGAGAATGGAGCTGCCTTCCTTTAGATGAGAAAATTCCCAGAAATGCCGGGAACTGCCGGAAATGCCTGGTTGTTAATGCAACTAGCCATGCAGATTGTTGTCGGCTAAAAGCCAGAGAGTTCCCACTCTGTTCTGTGACAGCCCTACTCTGGGGAGCAAGGCCAGTTCCTCCAAACCAGCAGCTGTGTGACAGACCGAGAGGATCAGGCTGCGGCAGAGATGATCTCAGGGCCGTTTCCTCCATGGCAGCCGCCTTCCTCATTAGGAAGTGCCTGTGTGAGGCTGACCTTTCTTCTTCCTGCTGGCACACCCTTCATATGCTAGTCCTGCCTTAAATTATAGATTTCCATCTCCTAGAAGCAGCACTAAGTTATCTTTGCACCCTTCTTTTCCACATACCATACCACATGGTGCTTGCAGTGTCCATACAGGGGGCACTGCAGAAAGGGCTGTGGAATGTGGAACTGAACTGACCAGTTACATTCAACCCTGGTAATAATCACTCTAATCATATTACACAGAGTGGTATGATTCCTCTGGCAAAAGTTAGAAAAGACATTTGAAATAGTGACTTGACTTCTCAGATCTTTCCCCCAATCCTATAAAATTTATGTGAATTTTTCAGAGTTGAGTCTGAGGCCTTTCAGGATATAGAGTAATCTGCTTTCAGGGAGAGGAATTTGTGTGACGTGGGGAGGGTTTAGGTGCTTTCTGCTTTCCGTTCTGGCACGGTGTACAGTGAGAAGCAGGAAGTACAGTCCCTGGGGTTAAAGGAATACTTTGTTTACATGGCACTCTGGAATGAAACCACCTCCTCCAACTTTGTAAGGAAAAAGTGTTGGGACAGAACAAAACAGCCTAACGATCACATTCCCGAGATATTTGAAACGATGCTCATCTTTTCACAAAGGCACTGCGCATCCACAAAGGGAAAACAAACCCTGCTTCTTGGTTTTGCTGTGACACCGCCCCTCCCACTGCAGTGTGAGCACATCCTCACAGTGTCCGTCAGACACACCACAGAGACATTAGAAAGGTAGCATCTCCCTGAGGCTTTCTGTGTGGCTCCCCAAATGGTGAGCGGCCTGCATTTTATATACCGTATACATGTGCGTACTCCTGAACCCAGCTATAAATAAATGGCAAGCTGTCAGATTCAGACAGTAACAATATGTAGAAAAAGATAATGATCACTCTGACAGAAAACGAGAAACCTGTTCTTCATCCAAGATGAAACTCTTTGTTTGAAATAAACACATTTAGCTTTTTCGTGGAAAAAAAATATTTCTTGTTTATTATTTACTCATAAATCCTTTTCATTTAGAAAGAGACTAGGCCTAACACAGTTTTTATTCACAGTTAAATTGACTCATCACCCCAAATGGGACCTGTTTGTTATTAAAAGTCATTTCTTTAAGCATATTTTAAATTTGTCAAAAAATGATAACCCTAGGGCCTTGATAAATTAATTGAAAAGCTTCTCTAAGGTAGCTTTGGTGATTTTGTTAAGACATTATTTTAAGAGTAACTCTCAGGAGAATTTATCAGTAAATTACTTCATATATTCTTGGCATTCAATTATTTCCCCATAAAGAATAGTATAATTCCTTTGCTTCTAGTAATGAAAAAAGTAAAACTGTCTTCAAGCACTTCTATATCGGACACTGGCCCTTATGTCAGTAATTTTAGGGATGCCCTCACTGGAAGCTATAAATTATAAATATAAAGCTCAGAAAAGGGAGATGCATTAAAGACGGAGGCAGACCAACAATTAGAATTTCAAATAGGGGAGAGCTTGTTCATTCCAGGGGAAGGAGGCAGTGGGAATGGAGCCGACAGAAACCACAACTAGGAAGGAAATCCACAGTCTCCAGGACTCTGGCGGCGCTGTCTGAAATAGGCGCGTCCTTGGAGATGTTAGTTTGTCGACTCACTGGTAAACAAGAAGTGGGGACTGGTAGCAGCCCTTGATAACACTTCCTCCGGAATGTACAGCACTCCGTGTTTCAGCTTCAGAGTCTCCACCAGACGTGCTGAGTCAGATGGGCACGTGGAAAACTCTCCAGACTTTATATGGAGCCAGGCCTCAGCAGTGTGTTCATACCATGCATCTTTGTCTTACAAAGCATCGTGTAGCCAGACCTGTGTGATTCTTTACCTGTGGATAAAGAGTATAATGAATCATCATGAAACCATGAATTAAACTGGAAAGCCAACTGGCAGTAATCAGGTGCTTATGAATGGTAGGATTCCCTCACCTGAATATAGTGGCCCATAGGCTACCCCCAGCTCTTCCAAGTACTTAGGATGTGAAGTCAATGGAAGTAGTAGATTTTCTGGATTTTGGTTTTGTGTCTAGGCTCGATCAGGTAGCAGTGGCTGTACATACCCTATTTAAAAGACCTCTGTGTGATAACCTCTGGCCCAAGGAACTCTCTCCCCAGGGGTCTGGGAAAAATCCTCAATTTCTCAAGTAAACTAGGTCTACATCAGATGAAAGGAAGCAAGCACAGTTCAGACTGCAAACATGAGCAGACTGACCTTCAACAACACACAGTAAGGAGAGATCCATACATAGTGTGGTCCCAGTGGCCACACCTGGAGAGAAGCAGCTTGCTCAGTAAAGCAGTTAGTGAAAAATCCCGCAAATCCTGAGGGCCATCTTGCATCTAGAGAGAGACCAACAACACACATTAAGAAGTCAACCTCCCCTCTGGCTATCTGGACTGTTTTACTAAAATAGAGGTCACAAACACAGAAGTTTATGCCTTTAAAAAAAGTTTACATCTTCGATTTGGTACCCACAGTATTTTTCTTTTCTTTCTTTGTTTTAATGCTTTTATTTGCTACAGATCCTCCAGTTCTTTCTAGGTTCACCACTTTGGTACCTTACTTTGCCAACTACACTTACCTGGGAAAGGACCACAGAGTATAGTGCCCTTCTGTATGGCTTTAAGTGCAAAGGCAAACTTTGGCTCATTGATTTTAGCTAGCTTTTGCATTAAATGATGAGTTGTATTTCTGGGCATAGAATATATCATATTTTTCTGAGAGAAGGTAATTGCACTTGAACATGTGCTTGAACATATAGTTGATTGAAGGGCACTGCTGAGGTTCTCTGTATCCTTTTTGAAAGAGCGGAAAGTGTAAAGGAATGAATCAAATTGTTTAAATTATATTTTGGTCACCTGCTATTTGCCAAGTGATTTGCAAGAAACAAAGAGAGACAGGAACTCACATTATTGTGTTTAATATGTGCTGGAAATTTGGGCTAAGCACTTCACGTGCTGTTGCTGTTTGTTGCTGAGACAAAATACCCAACACCCAAAGATAAATGAGGAAAGGTTTATTTGGCTCACAGTTTGTAAAGGGCTCAGTTCATAGTTGGCTGGCTCCAAGGCAGGGTGGCTTGGCAGAGGAGCATCACAGAGGAGAAACAGTTTATGACAGGCAGAAGGCAGCAAGCTATAAGTGACATGCAACAACTCTCTTCTGTCCCTTATATCTTATCCAGACTACCCACCTTACTCACACCGAGGGAGGGGCAGCCTTAATCCCTGCATCTCACTGTGAATCCATCACAGCATCACATCCTTGAACCCAGCATCACACACCCTAGATGCAGCTACCTCTGAGAAACCCCACCTATGGCCATATGAAGCCTTGGGGAGACATCTAGATACAAGCCATAACATACACACATTATTTTTTAATAATTTTTATAATTACTCTATGGCAAGCCAGGAGGCAATTTCCAGCCACTCTATAGGTGAGCAAAGAGAGTGTGAGTGACTTGCCCCAGGGCACAGAGTTCCTGTGCGCTGGACATGGCTTCAGACTCAGGTCTTCCTGACACTGTCTACGCCATTACACCTGGGCCTCATTCAAGGCCGCAGCTGAGCTAAAGAAACTTCAAGAAAATTCTCAGATTAAAATTTATCCTTATTTTGAAAAGTTTGGGAACTTTGTAGCAATTCTCTCTAAGGTATCTAGGCAGAAGGGATGCTAGGGCTCCAGTACTATTGAATTCTGTGTTCAGTAACAGCTACAGTATGGGAGAAAAATGTTTCTCAGCTAGTCTTCCAACAGATGATTGACATCTAGAATATATAAAGAATTCAGAAAACCTAACACCGAAAAAACAAATAGTCTGATTAGTAAGTTGGCAAAGGAGCTGAATAGACGTTGTTCAAAAGAGGTCGTTGTTCAAATGACCAGTAAGTAGATGAAAACATATTCAGTATCTTTAACCATCAGAGAAATCAAAACTACACTGAGATTCCATCTCACCCTAGTCAGAATGGCTACCATCAGGAATCCCAGACACAATTATAAATGATGAGGGTACAAGTGGGCAGGATAAAGCGACCCTTCTGCACTGCTTGGGCATGCACGTTAGTATGGTTGCTACAGAAATCAGTGGGAAGGTGCCTCCAAAACATGAAAAGTAGACCGACCATCTGATCTAGCTATACTGCTTTTTTGTATATACTTGAAGGACTTAAAGTCATCATACTATAAGGATGCTACCATACCCATGATTGTGCCACAATTTATAGACAAGATACAGAATCAGCCTAGGGGCCCATCAACAGATGAATGGATAAAGAAAATGTGCTATGTATATTAAATGGAGTATTTTTCAGCTGCAAAGAAGAACAAATTTTGTCATTTGCAGGAAGAAATGGATAGATATGAAGAACATTGTGTTGAGTAAAATAAGCCAAACTCAAAAAGACAAATACCAAATATCTTCCCTAACATGTTTAATCTAAAAAATATGAGAAGAAAGCAGAAAGAAAAGTAATATTAGACAAGAGAAAGGGGGAGGGGAGAGGAGAGGAACTATAAGGGACGGTAACGGAAACAGGATCAAAATACATGCATTGAAACCCAATATTTTGTAAAAATTAATAGGCATTAATAATGCAGGAGAAGTGTAAAAGAAAAAGTAGCAAAGAGGCTGATAAAACCACCAAGGAACCACCAAACTGTCGTCTTAGGTGTTTTCTATTTTTTTAAAAAAAGAATAAAAAATTTTTAAAAACATACAGAATTTCAAAATAAGATGATAGGAACTCAACAGTGGTTGTTTTATTGCATATTGTTATCTTCAAAGTAGTTCTTCATTTTTAAGAATAAGGATTGACTTCCAAAACCGGCTGTGTTAAGAATGAGGTTAAATGTCACCACTTGCCTCCGTGGTTAGATGGGATTGTAGCCTGCGAACCTGGGTCTCGTTTGTCCATGTCATAAAATATCACCTTCCTGAGGGCTTATTACCATGCTTTATTAGATACATGCCTTCATTTAACTTTCAAAATACGTTTATGAAAACTGTTATCCCAATTTTGTAGGTGAGGAAACCAAGAAGTCAAAATATGTTGGTTAAATATATATTGTCAAGAAAAGTTAGCTTTTGGACGCAAACCCAAGTCTGACTCCAGAATCATGATCTGACTGTGCTCCTTCCCACACAGAGAACAAATGGAAGCTACTACCATTATGTTTTGGAAGCAGCACAAAAGAAAGTATGCATAAAAATTATTTAGTGACAATTTGAAATAGAAAAGAGCTACTTGAGTCTAGAGTTTTTCCTCTTAAGCTCCTTAATGTTATTTCTAGGAATATCCATGTCATAAAGAGGGCTAAGTTGAATATGTTGAGTTGCTTAGAAAAAGTTGATCACGAGGAGTGTCTTTACTTCTTCTTTTTTTTTTTTTTTTTTGCGGTACTGGGGATCGAACTCAGGACCCTGCGCTTGCTAGGCAAGTGCTTATTCCACTGAGCTATATCCCCAGCCCTTTACTTCTTAATTGCACACATATTGGAACAGATTTATACTTCTCTGTTTGAGCTCTAAGGAAGGACCTATTCCATACCTGATCTGTGTTAATGGCCTAAACCCTTCAAAGAATAATTTAAATTTAAAAGTGTCAAATTAACTAGAAGTGGTGATATATGCCCATAACCCCAACACTCAGGAGGCTGAGGCAGAAAGATTGCTGAGTTTAAGGCCAGCTTAGGTTACATAGTGAGTTTAAAGCCAGTCTAAACTACAGAATGAGACCCTGTCTCAAAAAGAAAAAAAGGATCGTGTCATGTCCTTTAACTGCAGCAAATAGAATTACATCTGAAGAAATTATAAGTACTAAATGAATATGGAAAAGGTGATATTATGGTGGCTTATAGGAGGGAGAGATCTACTGAAGTATGGAGATCCAGAAAAAACACAAATGATTAAGAAAGAAAGCTTAAAAAATAAAAGTTTTGGAATTTCATAGAGCAGATTTGAATCAACATTTACTACCCTAAGCAAGTTATTTGACTACATGAGAATTTTGAGATTAAATAATAAATGTATTTAGCCTGATGTCTTGGTTGTTCTTACTATAATTTAATGATCTGTTTGCCTATCACTGCCCTCCCTTAGACTGTCATCTCTTGGAAAACGGGGTCCCCACACTCCCCATTTTTGTGCTTTCCTGGTCTTTCAGACCATGCTTACGTTCCTTCACATTCCTGATGGTTACTTCTCTGTGAAGAACCTCCCACCTGTCTCCACTCCCCACGTACATCACAGGAGGAAAAGCACATAATTTGCTGACTGGTCGGTCAGGAAGGGCTTGCTACGTGCTATCTTCCTGTTCTCTTCGGAATTAATGTTCTGCACTCTTCTCCTCTTCCATGTCATTAACCTAGCTGTCCAGTGCCGCCAAGACTGTGTGGGCCAATCCACTGGAAGTGTGAACACATTTGCACACAAACAGTGGAGAATAGGTATTCGAGCCGGATTGTGGAAGAGCTCGTGTTACAGCGTTACAGCCTGGCATGTCAGCAGATTCTTCAGAATGTATAGACGACAGTCTACACATCTACTCCCAAAGTAAAATTTGCTTTGCTTTTCTTTGATATTCGAGTATTTTTGTCGTTTGAAGAAGAAAGGAGGTTGTTTTAGGATTGTTCTGTTTTGATTCTGTTGAGGTAAGGGTGAGGTATCAACATTTTAAATGTTGTGTTCTTTTTAAAGCTCTTTTACACTAAAGTAATAGTAGATACATCGTTTGGACAACAGACCTGCTAAGACAGTTTTTGGCAAGTGTGGTCCCAAGGACTCTCTACCTTAGATCATCTGGAGAGCTTTCAAAGTGCAGACTCCTGCACTGCACCCCAAATCTGCCAAAGCAGAATCCTGAGGGGAATGCTTAGAAATGTGAGTTTGTTGTTGTTTTTTCTTTTGCCCTTTATCTTAAGGGCATCACCTGTGAGCAGACAAGTACATTCAACTTGAATGCAGAGAAGAGCAAATTGGGGGCGGGGGTAGTTATTGCTTAATCTGACTGTTAACCACCCTGGTTACTGTTACGGTCCTTCTTTCTTAAAGAACGAGGAAACTGCTTACTCAAACAATAATACCAAAACCTCTGGGCCTTTCCCATACGTAGGCATTTTGTGTCTTACCGATAGGTCTTATACACAAAAACTAGAACAATAATCAACAGTTTTAAAAACTTTTTTAAAAATAGAAATAAACACAAACTTTAAAAGAACAACAAAAATCTTTTGCAGTTGTTCCCCTAACCCGTATCTTATTCAGGTTTTCCTCTTCCCATTATAAGTGACCAAAGGGAATCGCGGCAGCTCACCAGGAGCTTGACCAGAGGAACCACCTTACGGAATCATTTGCAATCTGGTATCCTGCCATGTCGTCTTCCTTCTTTTTGCAAGTACAAGAGACACTGCTTAGACCTGCTTTGCTTCTTTTCATAGATCATGCAACAGATGAGTGACCACCGCTATGACAAGCTCACTGTGCCTGACGACATGGCTGCAAACTGTATATATCTGAATATCCCCAGCAAAGGACATGTCCTGCTGCACCAAACCCCAGAAGAGTATCCAGAAAGTGCAAAGGTAAAAACAACGTTCCCCCTGGCCACTGCATCTGGATGGGCCTCCATGGGGGTTATTTTTATGATAGAGTGACAAATGGCGTCTTCCTTTTCCTCTGTATGCATCAGTAAGAAAGAAGAAAGGATATTTAGGGCACAGGGAAAGTTTATGTAACTCAATTTTCTCCTTCATGTCATTAGTGACTAGATCTTTCACAGTAGTTGAGACCATCACACATGGTATTCAAAGCTTTTCAAATAAGTACTTCCACAACCCCAGTCCGTGCCCAGCTCTGATTAACTGTACCTTTCCACTCCAACACTCGTTAGGCATAAAGACCTATAGTCAGATGGTCAGCTGTTCATGGTTTTCTGACAAATCTGACCCGCCCCTTAGTAGCTTCTTAAGGCAGAGGAGTATAAATGACCCTGAGAGGTGTGTGCTCACTGTCAAAGCTGCAGAAAGGGGACTGTACCTCCTAGGTGGGGAGAAGGTAGGGCAGGAAGAAATGCGGCACTTGCAAACTAGCAAGCTGGTCCCACCAGGGGTCTCTGCACTTGTCCCTAGATCTGGAATTCTTTCCTTGTCTAAGAAAATCTTCCTTGTCTCTCAAGGCTCTGGGCCAGGGTCTTATGTATTCCTTAGTAATCTCAATTCTATCCTACAAAGCAGACTGAACGGTGCTCAACCGTCAGTTCCTCAAGTGCATATCTTCTAGGCACTTAACTCCTTCATCTCTGAGGAACATATTTACATGAAGCGTTACAGAAGAGCGTTTGGTAACCATTGACTTCTGCTTTGAATATATTAAGAACATAACAAACACAAAATGTGCAGTGCCATACTATGCTGTTACTAGGTAACAATTACCCTTTTACTTTTATGGGTAATCTTTTAGCAGATAAAAAGTGATGGGTGGGGAAAATATATGGATAATTTCTATTTCCATGGCCAAACATGTGAACCAGCGAAAAGTGTAAAATTCCTGATCTCAGACTGCAGCTTGATAGTGAATCTCACATTCTTAAGTGTGTTGGGGTTGTTAAACCTGGACCCCTAGCGTAGCATCGCCAGACGATCAGTAACTGCTTCCTTATTCAACCTATGTCTATCAACAACACCAGTAACAGGAATACACGCTCGTGAATATTAATAACACCCCTGTAGGTAGCTGATGGCTACGGCTTCTCTGGTACCAGGAGCTATGCCACGCAAGCCACAGGCAGTGTCTTGATAACAGCCCTGGGAGGCCAGTTTTATTTTTTCAGCATGACAGAGAGGTAAACGGGTTCAGAGGAGCTGTCACTTAACTGCAGTCATACTGTAGTTGACACCACTGGGTCTGGAACCTAATTCCATCTGCTTCCAGCACTCTTAATTAACCACTGTGCTGACCTTTGAGAAGCTTCCCCCCAAAAAAGCATAGTAGATTGTTTTTAGGCAGTGTGCTCTCAAGTGATGTTGTTTTTTAAAAGTGTACTTTCTTTGATCACAGAGAAAAATCTATGGACTCTTAATTTGAACTTTTGAAACACACTTTCCATTAGTGTTGAAAGATGCTATAAAATTCACACCTATATCTTGAAAGCAGTGTGATCTGAAAGATTCACTTAAATTACACGTTGTCAAGGTTTTCCAGTGGTTTCGGCAAGGGAAGAAACAATAAAGCCTAACTGAGAGGACTTTCGAGTGTGGAGACAGCGAAGTGTCAGACCAAACACACGGCCACCGACTTCATTCACCACTCTCGCCAGCAATGATAATAGCAGAGTAAAGGCATTTTCTAGCCACAACCACATTTCTGACACGTCTTCGCCTTTGAGGTTAAAGCATAGAGCTAGCGGTTAACCAGTTGCCACCAGCTGTATGGGGGGGGTGCGTGTGTGGGTTAATTGAGTGAAAAGCTTAGGCACATAGACTGAATTAATTCTCTGCACCTGGGGTAGCGAACCAGGCAGTAATATAATCCTTCTCTCCCTTCCCCTCCATTCTTGTTGTAGGTTTATGAGAAACTGAAAGACTATCTGCTGATCCCCGTGAGCATTTCAGAACTGGAAAAGGTGGATGGGTTGCTCACCTGCTCCTCAGTTTTTATTAACAAGAAGGTGGACTCCTGAGCCACAGAGTCCCTTCCTTGTAGCCGGCAAGATGGCCCGGGACAGGCTGACGACTCTGTAGCCAATCCCTTTGTTTTTCTTGACAATCTACTGTGCCACTGTGCTACTAACTCTTGTTTACAAAAATTTAATTCTAAGTTTAATTGCTTTGTTTTCTGCACCCTCACCTCCCTTCCCCTCTCAGTGGTACCTAAGCTGTGGACATGCTAGATGAATTAAGCAACCTAGAATATAGAACTAATGAGTCATTGAAATGTGATTAATAATAATATGGAAACACTCATGTTAGTGTTCGCATTATCTGTGTGAAAATCATTTAGTGGCAGTATATTCCCAAGAATATCTTCTTGATCAGTCAGATAAGCTAGCTTTTTTCCTCTGTATCATGAATCATGTTTGGTTCCTGTAAAATTTCTGATTCAGTCGTTCTCCCCATCTCTCGCTCTCTTTTTCCTTCTGAACTCTGAAAACCTTTTTTCCAAGTACTTTCTTTTGCCTTTTCACACAGCCACCGTGACCTTAGGTAAGCCAAACCCAAGGCCTGGCATTCTGGACACCTCCATGCAGGTCAACCCAGTCTGCCTGCAGTCTCCTCTCCCTCCCAGCAGACACATCTTCTGTCACCACCAGCCCTCCCTCCCTGAGGGGGCCAAACAGGCTGCTTAGCAGAACTGTGACCAAAATCAGAGTGGCTGCCTGGGGCAGTGTTAGCTACACAGAGGCACATCCTCACAGGGTTTGCCCGGGAGATCCAAATTCCAGAAGTAGGGCACCACACCCAGGAAGGTAAATTCAGCACCAGACTGTTGCTAAGGGCTCTTAGATCCAGAAGCACGGAAACTCCCCATGGGTACAATGTCTTAGAAAGTCTCTAAGTCACATTCCATGAATTTTTACCTCATTACTGCTCATGTAGGACCTGGAGGAAAGACATTTTTTTTTCTTCAGCTTATTTCTATGTCCCTCTCCCCAACTCACCCTATTTCCAGCCTCTAGTACTTATGATTATCCTGTTCTCGCAAAGTCATTTCTTTCCAAAGAGACATCTGCAAAGGATTATTGGTGGCCTGGTGAGGGCCAGGAGCAGCCCCTCATGGTCAAGGAGCAGATTCAAGAAATGATCAACTTGGTACCTGAAACAAACTGCAGACATCGGGTGATTCTGCTTTGAAATATCTAGCATACTTACTATGGAATGCAATTAAAACTTCTTTCTTCTCTACCCTTCAAGTTGCCCAACTTTCAACAGACATGGGTGTCTTAAAAAGAAGAGTGGCACAATGAAGGAGAGATCATTCTTTTACTCAGAGTTGAAAGAACCAGGCTAGAGATGTGGTACTTACCAAGGAATGGTGGCTGAGCCAGGCATGTTTTCAAACCTCCTAGTCATCTCCACCTTTCCTGTATCACCTTGTGGCTTGTGGTTTAAGATTTAAAATCAGGGAGGCAAAGAAATATTATTTCAGTTCTCACTCTGCTCACCTCTGTGTAGTCAAACCACCATTATGGCTCATTTTATACCCCGTCAGCAGGTAGGGGTGAGAGGCCTCTGGGAAAATGAAGAAACCTTTAACCACTCTCTATTTCATTTATTTGATGCCTTTGTGCCAGTGATTTGAAGAAATAGCTTCTCCATCTTCTCTTATTGTTTAACTTTAAAATTCATATCACTTGCAAATATCTACCAGTGAGCACCCTGTGAATGAACCATATCTGGGTCACTATCATATTTTGAAACATCTCGTGATGGGTGAATAATGTTTTTACAATGACTGTTAGCCACATGCTTAAGTTAAGAAAAGTTGTTCTCAGTAATTAAGGTTGCCTTCTTGGGTTAAATCTGGCCCTACACTGGCAAAAAGCAGAAATTCTCCCCAGGAGAGCTCACCCACTCAAAAACAACCACAAGAAAAACAATCCAGCCAGCCTGTTTAGGCTAACTGGCATATAATTTTCAATAGCTTTCCTTCTGTCATCACTAAAATTAAAGAACTGTTCTCTATTATGTTAACTACAAATGAATAATTTTTCTTTTTAACAGTTTATTCTGCCAAAGGCAGTTTCATATTTTCCCTTTCCTTTCCTTCCTCCCCTTTCCTTCTCTTTGTCTTGAGAAATCGTGTAAAAGCTTGGGGCCTCTTTTACCTCTTATTCTACGCTGCTCTGTTGCCTACCAGGCTGGCTTCTTTTGACTCCCCATGTAATACGAAGGTGTGAAAACCTAAAACATTCGCAGAACAATAGTATTACTTGTTTGATGTTCTCATCAACATAACATTTTCTTTGAAAAAAAAAAGATACCCATTACATAGATTCCTCTCTCATCTGTTGTGACTTGTAAGGATGGATAAACTAACAGACACTGTTTTTGTGACTTGTAAGGGTGGATAAACTAACAGACACTGTTTTGGGACATTATAAAAATGTGAGGAATTATATTTAAGTAAAAGTTGAGTCAAAAATATTTGGTTAGTATTAGGCAGTTTAATAAAAAGACAATGTAGAGCAAATGCATTATTTAGCGTTATTTCTTTAACTATGATGGATTGCTATAGAAATCAGTGGGCAGATCGCTCTCCTGTGTATTAATTGCTCATGTAAGCTACTGTGAACAGATAACTACAGCCATTTCTTCATCTTTAACGGGGAAAGTAGTCTATAGATGAACAATACAACTTATGTAGAATTGCATGTCAGTCTTCGTAATTATTTAACATGCTGCAAAGTTCACATATTATTTCAACATGGTGTCAGATTTGTGCATTTCACTTTCCTGCCCACCTTGTTCCAGCCAATGTATGGATCCACTCTGAGTGCCAAAGCCAATAACACCTTGATGGTCCATTAGTCCAGAAAAGTTCTGCACTGATTTTAAGTCTCCTGCTGTCCCCATTCTACATGTATATGAATCACAGTGGAATAAAGTGTGAGTTGTACTGTGATCAATGGTATGTGTGTCTGTTTTGTGACTGACTCTGCCATGGGGAAGGAAGTCATCATTTCTTTGCTATTAATCATAGGATATTTTCTGTCTTGACCTATAGGCAATAGCATTAGAAATTCTGGACCTATAAATCAGCTGCCATCAAAGCAGATTAAAATGATATTTGAAGTGATTCTTCATAGTTTAGTCACTTACAAAATATGCATATTATCCATGCTAGGTCAGGATACCTCGATTTGACCTGTACTTCTCTTTGAAAGCATCTGTCTCTTATTCACTTTAACTGCTAACTGTAGTCAGCATGTTATGTAGTTCCATTATGAGGGAACTGGGATGATTTTTTTCCTTCCTTATGCAAGCGTTTGCCCTTCTTCTACAATAAGCATTCTTTAGGAAATTTGAATTTTTTTCAATGAGCCTTTTTGCAACCTTAAAGCTCAATTTTTACTTGTAAAAATAATAGCTGCTCACGGTAAAAATGAAACCCAAAAAACTGTTTAAAAAAAAAAATTACTCAAAATTTTATCACCCGGAGATAACTACAATTACCATTTCAGAGGCTATCCACACAGTTATGACTGGGTATAAATATGGAATAATTTCTATAATCATACTGTTCTGTAGTCTGTTTCTTTCACTTAGCAATATATGGTGGGCTTTATTCCACCTCAATCAATATAGATCTACACCATCAATTTTAACAGCCCTGAATATTCCACAATACAATTGTTGAGGCGGCTCTTTCTTGATTACACAGAATGTTGTATCACAGATGGTCAATATGCCCACATTGCTGTTAGCTGGGAATTTTCAAGGTATCAATAATGGGATGCTTGTAAGCTTAAAGCTAGTTCAATCTGGTGTACTCTTGCCATAAGTGAATGGTAGCCTGAGAATGCTCGCCAGATGCACAGAGCAGTACTATAATTCCCCGGGATTGATTAAATCACATCTTCTGCACTGATATTGTTGCATTGATTAGTTCTGCATTATCTAAATTGGCACTGGAAGTGGAGCTTTAAAAAATATCAAGTGCCAAGTGCCACCCCTGTCACCTTGCACTGGGCCCCACAAGAAACACAATTCTCTACCTCAGTACCAGAGCACATCCACAGCAGAAAGGAAGTTCCCCTTAAGACAGGCCCCACAGATCCTCCTCTCAGCAGTGAAGGAGGAATGATGGAAATACCTTCTCATGACAAGCTTCAGATTCTGAAAACATGAATTTTGCCAAATTAAGAATACTGATCACCAATAGTTTAGGACAAGTAAGTGCATTTTTAACAAGTGCCCACAACCTTCCAGGCTCCAGGGACACTCCTGCTTTTTGAGCACTGACAGCTGAGAGGCGCTGAGAAGGACAAGTGCACAAATGGTGACACCACAGCAGGTACGATGAAGAGCATCACTGCCAGCGCTGGGGGGCTCCTAGGTCAGGGAGACCAAACACGGGATCCCGATAATTACCGAGTTTGACCTGAGTCTGGAAAGCAGCTCTGGCTTCCACAGGTCAAGATGGGGGCACAGGTATTCTCGTCCGAGGGATCCTCAGGAGCAAAAGGCGCAGAGGTGGGAGAGCATCGTGGGGGCTCCAGGAGCAAGTATTTGTCAAGAAGTTACTGTGTGCCAGTTACCTCTGTTAGGCCCTGGGGACAGTTCCGGCTCTCCTGGACTTTACATAACACAAGGAAAACACACACTACACAAGCTACAGCACGTGTGAGCGTGACGAAAAGAGAGCAGGGTGCACAGACCAGATCGTAGATGACAGCGAGTGCATTTGTTTGGCTAAAACACGAGAGAAATGTCAGAGCATGGTGAGACAGTGTAGATCGGCCCTGCCTGCTAAGTCAGGTTCTTTGGACTGAATTTGACAGTCTGAGGGTTCTCCAAGGACTTCTGTGTCAGGAAATTACATTATTGGAGCTTAATCTGGCAGAATTATGTATGACAATGGGAAGTGAGAGTGATACTTTTCTAATTTCTCAGTTTAATTTACTTAAACATCTCTTCTTATCACAAATGAGAATCTGAAATCCAAACAATTCGCTCTATTTGCTGTTCTAAAAAACATTAATCACACCTTTCCCTCCCAACTCCAAAGAGATCTTTTCAGTGCGAACAAGATAAAAGACCGGAAAGGTTCTTTGGAAGAAAGGTCACCATCATTATCTTCATTAACTCCTGTCACAGCACGTTTGGGTCCCATCAAAATGCCAGCTTCTCTCTGAAACATCAGTCACCTGCTTCAAAAATAACTCGAGATTTTCATCATGGATCCTTCTGAGCGGGCAACTTCCTAGGTGTCCTGGGTCACTGAGATGGCTGTTCTGCAGATATACTTGTATTAGGGAACTTGGCAAATTGGAATGTTCCTGTCTTTTCCCCCTGTAAACACTCATTTCCAACTTAGTGAAAGTGGCCCACTTATGGTACAAGATAACTTGGGTTATCGGGATTCTGGAGAACGTTTAAATGCCAAGTATGTTACTGTCACTATAAATAAAAGACTCAAACAACTATGGCAGCAAACCACCTGGCATAGCGTCGCGTGGGCTAGCTTGTGACATGTCACCTAAAATCAGGGGTGAGGCTCAAGATGATGGGGTGCCCCTCCTATTTATAAATAGAAAGTTTCATCACTTTGCTACGAGTACAGGGAAAAGGCTTGGGTATAATTACATAGACCTAAGAAGGTAGTTTAGTTTTCTTTTTTTTTTTTTTTTCCGGGACCGGGGATCGAACTCAGGGCCCTAGTGCTCAGCAGCAAGCACTTAGCCCACTGAGCTGTACCTCCAGCCCTAGTTTTCTTTTTTAATGCTGGTTTGAGGTATGATTTAAAATGGTATATTTTAGGGACAAATTGATATTTTGATACACACATCCATTGTGAAATAATCACATCAAATTAACATAGCCATCACCTAACAGTTGAAGTGTGTATGTGTGTCAAGAGTATTTAAGCACTTTCTTCTTTGCAGATCTCAAGTATACAATATGGTGTTGTGAACGATAACTATGTAGCCATACATTAGAACTCCATTTACTGTACTTACCTCAAACTTCGTACCTCCTGACCAACATTTTCCCATTTCCTCATCTAAAACTAATTTGTAAGACCCTGTTTGTGGAAAAGAAGTCGAGACAACTCCTCAAAATTACTCAACTCCTCCTGGATACTATGTGGTATACGGTGAAATTTGTACCCCATAAAAGTACAATAACTGATTATGTCATATGGATGTGAACAGTCCAGGAACCAAACATGTTCTGACTCCAAGCAATAGTTCATCTTTGTAGAAATGTTAACTTTTTTACTTCTGGAAGGATCTTGTGGAATAAACACTGATTCATGCATCCAACAGAAGCTTAAAGTTCTAGGGCAGCCTGTGAACAAAGTCATCGATTTTGTTTGCAGGCAACAGAGATGAGTGTATGAGATTCCCTTGGGGTTAATGCTAAGAGAGACACAAGGTATTCCTTCTTTTAAGTTTTGTAATTATTGGAGTGGAGGACAAGGAATGCTGTTGCAGTAACAAGGAGTCCACTAAGAGGTAAAATTCGTTGCTACTAGGTTCAAACAAAAATTTGAATGGACTATTTCAGAGATATAAGTACTTCTGATACAAACAAACAGTGGATGGGATGCCCAGAAACCAGTGGTAAGCAGCACTCATGGCCCCAGCAGGTCAGGAACAGGAAATTGTGCTACTAGATTTGAGATAGAAAATTCAGAACTCTATAACCAGGTAGAGACTAATTTCCCATACAGGAAGGAAGTGCCTTCTCTCTCTTCACTCTGAGCTGCTGCTCTCTCCACTGGCTGAACACAACTGCAGGATGCTACTGAGAAGACCCAAGTGGTGCCTTCAGTGGGAGGTCAGCCTCCTAGGGCAAAGAGCTGGCCAAGGAGGGCAGAAGAAAGATCTGGAGAGGCCAGAGGATATCTACATAAGGCTGTTTTGAAATCTGCGTAATGCTAATACGAAAATGAGCTTAGTCTGTCAAATAGGAGGCCATCATGAATAGGTGAGAATGTGGTATTTAAATCATTAACTCTTGGCAAGTTCCTCAGGCACATGCCAGTTCTGTGGTCTGGTCCTTCTTCCCTCAACGTCAAAACATGACTGGAACAGAATTAACAACAGAATAGAAGTGTGCATTGCCTGAGGGCGGAAGATCAGTGCATTCCAGACCCATGAGTCCTGGACCTCTTTAATAAGCACTGTGTTAATTCTAAAATTAGACCAGACTCTTTGACACCTGGTATCCGAAAACAGCAAGTTACTTTTTTGCAGCACGCCCATGACCTTCTGGTGACATAAAGCTGTTTAGGATTCTGGAGAACCTATTTTCTCTGATTCTTGTTTTGTTTGCACATCTAGCCGACCTTGCCAAGGACAAGACATTTTGGTTTTATGTGGTCATGTTGCTCATGGGGATACGAGTCAGTGTTCCTTCCCTGGGGATGTTCAAGAAGATGGAAGGCCCATGTGCAAGAGCAGTTGTAGACAGGTTATACTGTAGCAGTAGCGTTGGACATAGATAACATCAATATTGGGGTATTCATTTTCATCCTGTTAGTCTGCAATTGGACAATTTGGCCTCTGTGCTGTTCTGATTCCCAGGACTTTCCTTTCCTTTCTACTACCCTGATCTCCCAAACAGAGGCACACTGTGCTCATCTAACACATGATAGTATTAAGTGTTCTCCTTCTACCCCGGTATCATGAAGAGCTCCGTGGCTCCACTTCTGAGTAAATCTGCTAAAAATTATTTCTAAAAACAAATGACTGTAAATGTGTACAGCCAATGAAGAAGTACTTATTTAAGAATAGCTAAAGCTTAGTAGGATCAATGACAGTTTGTGGGATTAGAACCATGCCCACACCCTTCCTCCCTATTCCCAGCCAAATGAGATCCTCACCTCCAGCCTGGACGAGCTAAGAACACACGGCTTTCTCTCGCTCGGGCCCCACCCTGATCTTCCCAAGAGGGGGCAGGATGTCAACTTTGCTCATCCTGACCCTTACCCACCTGATGGTGAGACTTGCTCTTGGGAAAGTATGGCCAAGAGGTAGGGACAGCTTTCTCCTTTACCCCTTGGTATTGGATGGTCTGCTTTGAGAACATGGCGCCCCTGGTCTGCTTTGAGAACATGGCGCCTCTAAGAATAATGGGGCTCCAAACATGTTTGCCCTGGAAAGCCCAAAAGACCTGAGTCTACTGCTTCCCCTACACCTAGAACTGAGCAATAAAACAAAGGTTTTGTTCAGAAGGAAGTGGGTCATTCTCTCTGCTCACATTTCCAGAGCGATGGCCCAAAGATTTTATGCAGGAAAGAATTAAGCTATAGAAGAAAAAACTCCAAATCTCTCCCCCAAAGAATTGGGTTCCTTTGCAACAGAGTGTGCAATTCGAGTCTAAAGGTGCTCTCAGAAACCATGGCGATAGGAGTAAAAGGGCATTGGTAGAGTCTTTAGATATAAACTATAGGTATCCCAATCAGAAAGAAAGAAAGAAAACCATCTCTATTTGAGGATGACATCATCTTTACATGGCAAATACTAAGGAATTTAGTAAAAACTTAATAGAAATAATGAGATCCACAAGGTTTTACATCAATATTTAAATAAATCAATGTATTTCTGAACATTTATAATGAACAATATGAGATTAAGAAAACAATTCCATTTACAATAGCATCAAAAAGAATAAAATATTTAGGGACAATTTTTTTTTGGTACCAGCAATCGAACTCAGGACCTTGCACTTGCCAAGCAGGCACTGTGCCACTGAGCTATATCCCCAGCAGGAACAAATATATTAAAAGAAACACAAACCTTAGTTGCCTAGCATGCATGAGGCTCTGGCTTCAATTCCCAATGCTGGGGGAAAAGAATTGAGAAGTTTGTGTTTCAAAGAACATCAAGAAAATAAAAAGACAGCTCACCAATGGAAGAAAACTTTTGCAACCCATGTATATGACAAGGGACTTATATCTAAAGTATATAAAGAACACCTATAATTTAATACTAAAAAGAAACAAGTTCACAAATTGGCCAAAGATTTGAAGAGACATTTCTCCAAAGAAAGTATACAGGTGGCCAATAACCACATGAAGTGATGTTTGGTATCAATCATCAGGGATATACAAATCAAAATCTCTTCACATCCATTATAATGTTTAGAGTCACAAGGTCAGATAATAAGTATTAGCATGAAGGTGGAAAAATCAAAACCCTCATCTATTTCTGATGGAAATGTAAAATTTAGCCAATTTGGAAAAGTCTGGTAGTTCCTCAAACACTTAAAACATTGACTTACGTTACGACACAGCAATTCCACTTCTATATATATACCTGAGAAAAATGAAAACACAAAACATGTACACGAATGCTTTTAGCAGCATTATTAAAAAATAATCAAAGGAAAAAAATAATCAAAGGATGGCAAGAACGCAAATGTAGACAACTGGTGAATGAGTGACAGAAATATCCATACAATTGGATATTATTCAGCTGTAAAAAGGAATGAAGTACTGAACAAGCTGCAGCATGAGCAAGCCTTTAAAACTATGCTACATGAAAGAAACTAGTCACAAAAACACTGCCTCTTACGTGGTTCCATTTATATAAAGTGTCCAGAATAGGCCCAGAGAGAAAAAGTAAATTAGCGCTTGCTTAGGAAGAGGGAAAGATAAAGTCAATGAATGATAGCTAAAGGATAGGGGGTTCTTTCTGTGATTATGAAAATGTTTAAAAATCAACAGTGGTGGTGGGTGCATGTACCCGTGAACACACTAACACCACTGCATTGCACATTCCACGTGGGGTGAACTGTTTGCTATGTGAATTATCTCCACTGGTAATAATACTCTGTCCTCCTCGTATCTCAAAGGGTGGTTGGGAGCATCAAACAAGACGTGGTTGGTACTCTGGGCACTGTAGTACAAGTATAGCCTATTACTTACTGAATAGGATTAATCAGCTTTTCACCAGCACCTGTCACTACAAAACTCAGAAGCTGCCATTCCTGAAACTACCTTTGCCCCAATTACAGGTCCTTTTCTTCAGAAGCTAAACCACACTGACAGAACCCAGCTGTCGAAATAGCAGTGCATGACTGACTACGGAATGTTTCTTATGTCCTACCCTTTTTAAAACAGAAAATAATGTTTCTTTTATGTGTTTTTCTAAAACCCAACTGCGTGCAATTATCACATATACCAAGTTCCTCATTACGTCAACCTTGGAGCCCACGTGGCTCTTAGAAGCCTTTTACCAACTGACAAGAGGTCCTTTCCTCGCCTGCTCTCAAACCCAGCATCACATCGGAGTGATCACTGTAGCGAGCAGTGTGAATGTGTGAAAGGAGCTGAGGGTGATGTTTGCTGGAAGTGGGAGTCTGCGGGTAGGATAGACAGAAGCTTGTCTTTGGCCAGGCCTGTGACTGCGGCCCACGCTGGTCTCACACAGCCGAAGGACGGGCAGCCAAATGAGCGGTGACACAGCCCATCTCGTTCTCCACAAGGCATGCCTAATGCTGTCCTTTTTCATCCACTTGTATAGCGTTAGACCACAGCCCCACCCTGTATTTGATTTCAAACAACTGATGCCTTTTTGTCTTCCTAAAAATTCGGTTAATGTTCTTTAATGTTAACAACTCCGCTAGTCCTCCTGCCCTGCCTGCTTGCTCGCCTTCCTTTTCCCCTTCCTTCCTTCCCTGCTTTTCCTTCCTTTCCTGCTTTCCTTCCTTCTTTCTCCGCCCCCTCAGATATAAGTGTTACTAACCTCTTGCCCTAGGAAGATGACAGAACTGAGGTCTAAAAAGACCCCTTTGCTTCTAAGCAAAGTCTCACAGCTAGGGAGCACGAGCTGCGCCTCTAACCCTGCTTGTGTCTGGCAGCACACTCCTGTCTTCAGCTCTAGGCTGTGCTGCACATGGAAATCAGGTGCCCTATTCAGTTTTCTAAATTATTACACATTAAGGCATTTGCAGAAAGTATACAATGTTTTCCCACCTCTGCTTCCCTGTATTAATGTGTGTGCGTTTACGCTTTTCCTCAGGTCCCTTGATTTACTCTCAAATACAAAGGAAATCTGGGATGCCGGTGTTTGCGTGCAGATTTTACAGAAAAATTGTGGAGTAGCAGTGCCCTCCAGTGGTCACTCATGTTTCTGCAGCCCGCCTCTGGGGAGAAGCAAGGTCAAGGTTGCTACTGTCCACTGTGCACTAGGCGGACTTTGTGGACACAGGAAGCCTTAGGAATTCCAGGGACGGGAGGGGAGGAGACTAGCTCAGCCTTTTTGCAGTCTGACTCGGTTCTCGATGCCCCAGCCCAGTCTGCAAAAGCATGAAGTGCACTTCTGTTTAATGCACAAGTCATTCCAGGGGCCCTCAATGGACTCCCATCATGCTTGGAGTATTAGTCTGGGGTATCCAGAGACATAGGCCAGTGGGGGAGGGGGGATTCATGGAATTATGGAGGCTGAGAGGTCAAAGTTCTGCAGTCAACAAGCTGAGGATCCAGGAGAATGGATGGTGTAAGACTCAATCGGAATCCAAAGGCAGAAGACACGACCCGGCCCAAAGATAGAGACAGAGGAAATTCTTCCATCATCTGACTTTTAATCTATTCAGATTGAGAATGAAGTTGATATACATGGGGGGGCAGTAACCTGTTCAGCCTATTAGTGCCAGTGTAGTCTTATCCAGAAACACTCTCACAGACCACTCAGAAGTCCTGTCTACCCCTGTGTCCGGGTCCTCCACAACCAAGTCTCACGGACACATAAGACTGAACTTCACGAAAACCTGGCAGTAGCAATTCTACTTGGCAATCACAAATTCTATTTAGTTGTCTATGCCGGGGCCACTCCTACCTTAGACAGCAGAGGGTCCAGCATGAGATTTAACAGAATGAACTCAAAGATTTGGGCCTGATATAAAGAAAATGCAGCTGTCTCATTACACATCCATGTTCTTCCAGAGAACAGTGAGCTTCTTCAGTTAGGAATTGTGCGGGTCACTGCATTCTCAGTGCTGAGCCTAGTATCTGACACATAGCAGGTGCTTAATAAATATTTGATGATGCAGGGTAGCTGCATCAGTCAGAGAGTGTTAGAATGGAGCCAGCTGGCCATCTCTCCAGGAGCAGGGGACTGGCTCTGCTTTTTAATTGGAGCTAACTAAAGATCACTCTAACCTCTGGTCAGGATCTTAAGCTTTTACCGATGGTGTCCAGGCATTCTCTTCAGATAGCTTTGAGAAGCCTTTTAAAAGCCCAGCCTTGCTTGTTGTCATTGCGGGTGTCTGGAAACTGTCTAAACAATAAGGCCCCTTTGGGGTAAATCAGAAAAGTGTACAGATCACCTGACCGTACTCCGGGCCCTTCTAAGAGAGAATCAAAATTCTGACTAGATGGAAACAGCCACACCAGTACACCTGCCCGGCTGACAGGAATGTCCCGCAATGCTGGGAGACTGGTTTCCAGAACTATTTGGAGAAGTGTGAAGAGACCCAGACCAACTTCCTCATACTTAGCTGCTAGAAGTCCCTGCTGTTCAGGAATTACAAGAAAGAGAAATACACCTTCCACTTATTTAACCCTCTCAGTTTTGCTGGCAGAGACGGTACAGGTGGCCCCAGAGAAAGCCTCGGCTGAGAGACAGAGAGGCTGGTGCAGACCATTCACAGAAGCACAAGAGCTCAGCAACCCCCGAGCCACCAAACCTCTGCCGAGGTACAGCTTCTGCCAAACCCGAGGGACAGTGTGGGTGGTAACGAGGACATGGGGTCTAGAATCAACATTACCCTCCAGTCATGACTGTCATTTGCTAGCTTGAACCATGACAGAGGTGGCACCAAGGGGCACTTGGAGGGGAATCAGCCACCATGATCACTGTGACACCCCAAAAGCTACCCCAAACAATGATAATAATCACCATTGTGTGGACAGCTGAAATGCTGAAATGTTCTCCACCTTATGTAAAGTATAAATATATTAGAAATCTGGAGTGTTTTTATTATGTACGATCCAAGTTAACATAGTGCCCTCTCATGACCCCTTTGCCACTCTAAGCCCCACCTACGTGAATTCTGCCGCTAACACTGGCAGATCACTTCCACTCCCTCCTCCGCTAAAACAGTAAAAGCTACTACAGCTACTGAGTACTTTCTGTTTGTCCTGCACTGATCTAGAAGTTTTTATGTGAATTATCTTATTGAATCCTCACAGCGACAGTATAAAGTAACCTTTAGCCCCTTCATGCCTCAGTTTCTCAAGCTGTAAGACAGAGGTGCAATGCCTACCTCTGGGGCCTACAGTAGGGATTAAAAAGAGGTAATGGATGCAGAATACTTGGAGATGGTGGTGATCCTGCAAGTGCTCATTCACAGACGCTTTCCCTCAATGCTGAGACCAGAAAGGCTTCCGCCACGTTGCTGTACGTGGTTTTCTCATCCATACTCAGCTGACGCAGAGAGGGCTGCCAGAGTCGGTATCTCAGCGGTTCTGGCCTTGGATGGCCTCAGCTTTAGCTGTCAGCATCTAGTCTCTCTCTTGGTGATGCTCTCTCCCGGGAGTTCAGAAAGAGCCACAAGATTAGAGAACATGGGAATGAGGTCTGAGCTTTGAAGGCCAATCATGTAAGGACACAAGAACAAGCTGGACAAGAGTAAAGGGCTAAAGGAGAGTCTGGTAGGACCTAGTAGTTACCAGACCCACTTTCTTCTTCCTCCCTTTAGAAACAGGCCCTTGGAGTTTTACCTGTCACACGGCGCTTCAGATGGAGACTATGTTTCCCACCCTGACTTAAAACTGGTTGGAACCATGGGAGTAAGTTCTAGCCAAGTGGATGTTAATGGAAGTGGTAGGAGCAGTCTATACTCACACATTTTTCCTTTTCTACCTTCTAATGTGCTGAACCCCAGACCTGATCCTTAGGAGGCAGCTTCAGCCATGAAGACTGAGGCAATGCTCTGGGGTTGACAGAGTAACAAGACAGGACTCTGGCTTCCCAGTTAATGTCACCAAAGCACCACTGGCTTTCCTCTGGGTTTTTCCTTGAGAATTTTATAAATGTCTATCTTAATTTTTTAGCCTCTTGGTTAAAACAGCATAGACTATACCCACCTGTCAATTATCAAAAATGGCACAACATCTAGGCCCGAGAATGGGAATACCCTGGCTATTACCCCAGCCAGGGGCCACTAAACAAAAGAGCTCCTCTAGGGCCCTGCTGTGGGTCCATGGGGCTGCTTTTTGAGGTTTCAGAGGAAAGGGCATGAATTTCTGGACCTCAGGATCAAAATGGCTAGAATGCAAGGGAAATGAGCGTCTCCCATCAGAAAAGGCCAAGAAAGACCCTTTTGCAAACAGCGGGGATCAACTTTAGGTCAGTAATGGCGGTGTTTCCCAAAGACCCAGCGTAGTAACGGTGGAGGAGCTTATTCCCAGGAAGTAAGACCCGGCTTCCTGTCCACTATATCTCAGCTTGGGCACCATTATATGGCCTGACACCAGAAGAAGCTTGGTGAATAGTGACTTAGATGGTGATGGAAAGACTAGAGACCTACAAATTTTGAGACCTTTAAACCAGGAACAGTTCCAGCAGCAAAGACAAAGTGCTGATCACCGCAAAGGAAAAGCAAGTGTTGGCTCTGTCTACCCAATCCCTTCAGGGGACAATCCTCCCATTAGGTAAGCACTGCAAAGGCTCTTTAAAGAATAGGCCTTTTGGGGCATCCCTGGGCCATTTGTCATATTTTAACAAGGAATTAGAAGATATCAAAAAGCCTGTGCCTTGAGAAAACCAATTTTGGGAGATTGGCCCTAGGCTGTTGAAGATCTAAATTGAAAAGTAACTAAGGAAGCAACGATAAATGAAGCGTGCTTTGACCATGCATCCATTCACTCAATAACAAAAATTATTGTGTCTCTACTGTATGTCAGCACCCAACCAAGTGCTGGTGTTACAGTATGTATCATAGGGACTGGGAGTGTCGCTCAGTGGTAGAGCACTGGCCTGCCATGTGCAAGGCCCTGGGTTTTAGCCCCAGGACCCCCACAGAAAAGACTACAGATCACATTCTCTATGCCCCCCTCCCAAGCTAAGGTGGGGCCATCCAAGGCCAAGAAAGACAGGTGAAGTGACCATAGACTACAGCAAACATCAGCACAAGCCACAGATTGGAAAGTGAATTCTGATCATAAGGCTTTTCTTGCGGGAGCTTGCACGCAGGTACAAATACAGGAAGCGCTGACTCCTAGGAAAGTGGATCTGGGAGGTCATATTCTTTAAATCAGAAAGCCCCGGCACTCCATGCCCCCTGCCTCCAGCGGGGTGAGCCACCAGTGCTCTGTGTCCCTCGCCCACAGCGGGGTGTGCCCCCAGCGCTCCATGCCCCCAGCCTCCAGCCGGGTGAACCACTGGCACTCTGTGCCTCCAGCCCCCAGTGGGGTGAGCCACTGGTGCTCCGTGCCCCTGGCCCCGGCGGGGCATGCTCGGTGCGGGACAGCTAGGAAGACTTGCCTGAGCCTATAGACGCGCAAGCCCCACCAGAGCCTGGCAGTTCACAGTGCATTCTTGCCTACTCGACCGGACACCTGATGGCAATGAGAACTTGCCAAAGGGTGCTTCTCCACCGCCTGTGGTGGCAATTTGTGTACACCCATGTATTACACAGCATAACTGGAAGCAGCCAGGTGTCTTCCCAAGGTGAGAGCACGAGGAAGTAAATAAACCAAAAAGCACAGTTATTACCAGTGGGAAGACCACTGATGGGGTGGTAGAACAATGGAGACGAAGTGGAGGAAAATGATTAACTGAATGTGCCATCATCTATGTAACTGAGTAACAAAGACAAAGATAACATTCTGTAATACAACGTCCAGTACCGACTCCCTACTATTTTCTCTGCAATTTGGTATTTCCTTTATTGTTTTTGTGTTAACAAATGCAAAGATAACACTATTTAATATAACATCCAGTGATGATTCCCTACTGTCTCCACTGTAAATCGGTATTTCCTTTATTGTTTTTGTTTTAACAAATGCGAAGATAACATTACGTTATACAGCATCCAATACCAATTCCCTACTAGCTTCTCTATAATTTGGTATTTTCTGTATAGTTTTTGCGTTATTCTGGTTTCTTTTGTCTTAAAAAATAAAAAAAAATTTAAAAAATAAATCAGAAAGCCCGTGTGTATGACACTGATCATAGTGACCACAAGCAAAATGTGGGATAGTGCCTGGTATCAGGTGAAAGTGATCACAAATTATACTGCTCATTCCCCTACATCAGGAGAGAGCTCAGAAAAAGAAAGACAACTGAAATCCTGGCTGGGTTGTTTAAACAAATGCTGACTTACCTGTAGTTAGGGGTATAGTTTTCCATTTACAATTCATTTCACAGTTGAGGGAACCAGCATACATAGTCAAAGAATATGCCAGTCTTCCTTTTTTATTTGTATTTTGGGCTCATTTGAGATTTGCAGAAAAAGTTACAAAATAGTGTGAGGAGTTTTCTTCTATCCTTTACCAATTCCACTAATATGAATATTTACATGACCATAGAATTATTATCAAACATTGAAATTAATACAGGTACATTATTGTTAACTGAACTATAGGCCTTATTGAATTTTGCCATTTTTCCATAATTGTCCTCTTTTTCTGTTCCAGGATCCCATCCAGGCCCCCACATTTGCATTTATTTGTCCTGTTTGATGTCCTTCGACCCAAAACAGTTTCTCAATCTCTCACAAATTGGACTCTTACAAAGAGAAATGGTTATTTTTAGTAGGATCCTCCATTGTAAGTTTGCCCAATGTTTTCTTATAACTAGAATTATGTTATGCATTTTTGGCAAGAACATAACAAAAGTAAATTATGTTCTCATTATTTTAAAGAGCTCGTGACATTATGTTTTAGGGTCAATTTACGTTGATCACTTGGTTAAGTTAGTGTCTGCCAACTTTCTCAACTGTAAACCTCTTATCTTTTTATTTGTAGTTAGTAAGTAGTTTGGGTGCAGTTTTAAACTTTAAAACAAAACTTATCATTTGCAGTTGAGCATAACACTTAACTTCTGCATGTATTCGATTTCATTGTGGTGTACTGCCCTGAGCTTCACTTGGCCATAACCTTTGACTCCAAACTGTCTTGGAGTCATTAGTGCTCCTGGAACCCAATAGGTATTCAGTGGGTACAGGTGAAAAATTCACAATGAAACACAACTACTAAATGCAGTGTATGGGTCTTGTTTGAACCTTAATTCAAACACACTAATTATAAAAGAACATTTCTAAGACAACCTAGCAAATTTTAATAGAGGCTGGATGACGAATGATATTAATGTTATTATCATTTTCTTAAGTGTGACAATAATTTTTAGATTTGCTTAAAATAATCCAGGGAACGCGTGTGGAAAGACAAATGGCACAGAATAACAATGTTAATCATTATTTTAAAAATATTTTTAATTCAGACACATCTGCAGTACATAATGGTTACACTGATGGTGCGGAGTCTGGACATGCACCTCACACATCTTGATTCTGTTTTCATCTCCTACCCCTCCCGTCCCTGCCTGCTCCCTCCAACTCTTGACCCCATTAATTGTTACTGAAGCACGTGGTATGAACATAGAGCTCCATTATATTTTTGTAAGTCTATGTATTATTGTTCCTAAGATCAAAAAAATGAAACTTACAGATAGAAAAAGTTAATTATTTTAGTTCATCTGCCTTACAAATCCCATATTTCTCTATTACTATAATTTTACACTGCATTCTCTGAAAACTGGTCATTTTATCTGCAGCATCAAGAGCAAAGCATTTACACTTTACAACATCCAGAGCAAAACATCCCATTCTCAATAGCCAGGTAGCTGTTACCTTTGGACTCTCAATCTGCATAACAGTTCCCTCTTGGTGGTTTTTTCTTGCAGACACTTCCCTCTTGAGTGGCTTTCTTCTCAGGCAAAGTCTTCAGCGAGTTCCTGGAAACAATACATCCCTGGAATGTATTTGCAAAATGTTTTCCTGGAATCCAGAGCATAACGGCACCCTTAGTGCATAGGTACATTTCTCTCTGCCTGTTGTAGTCCATCGTCAGCAAATACTCTGTTGCTTCTGGCTAAGTCCTTTCATTACTCCTTATGGAGATTTCAGATGCCATTTGATCCTAATGTTGGATTAGATAAATCAGTCTTTTGGAAACTCAAGTTCTCCATTTACAAAATGAGGCTAGCATACACCTAACACACAGGTCACTAGGAGAATTCCAGAGGATAGTATGTGTGTTCTACTTTATGTATTTGTGCTTCACTGAATGTACTCAAGAAATAAGAGTTTTCTTCCACAGTGTTTATGCCTGCTCCTGAAAGCCCCAGGACAAAACCCAGTGCTGGCAGCCAGCCCCTGAAGGTAAGACATCAGAGATGTCACTTGCTCAGTGCCCAAACCACTGCCTGATTTGGTTGTCTTTGGAATATGATGTAGAGATACTAAAAGGCAACAACCTCACAATTCTATGCTTTTTTTGAACTATTAAATATTTCAAGGATACCACGGATGATTGTGTAATACGCAAGTATGTACAATTGCAGATGGGGGTCCCAATTTATGCCTTTTTCTCAATGATCCTACTTTCTCTATTCCTTTCATTCTGCTTCCTTTTTTCATCCTTGGGTACAAACGGAAACTGTGGAAATACTGTGGATTTGTGGTGTAAGTCAAAGCTGATGTGTCTAACAGTGCTTTGTTAATCTGGAAGTGCATGAAGAACTTTTATTTCATTGCTTTACTTTTTAGGACAGGATTCCCCAAATGCATCATGTACCCTGTGTTAAAGTACAGAGTTTACTTATTTTGTGGTTCTTTTTTCTTGGTTGCTTCTGGTTGCTGTGTACATTTCAGCCCAGGTGGGAATTAGTGGTACTTTAGGAAGCAGCTGGGCTCCCAGTATGACTGACGTAGGGCCATGATTCTCCTCAGAGATGATTCTTACTCCAAAGCATGCTACCCATACTCGTACCTAAGAAGTGACTTAGCTGCAAATTCTCACCTGTCGCTCAGTATGTTTCCTCATGTGACTTTTATTTTAGCAATTGTACCTGAAGCCATGTCATGTTTCTTTTGTCTTAATATATAAGTCTTATATCTCCAGAATGACAGGTACCCAGGGCTTCTGACCAAACCTCTATTTCAACAGCTCTGGAGGACTCTTGGAGGTGTCTTCCTGAATCCTACTGGTGTCTCCGTATTGCTGTCTCTCCTCTTCCCAACCTGAGTTCTGAACCTACTAAGAAATAAAACCAAAGAACAAGCAGAGTCTAAAATACCACACTTATTGATAAAGTTTCAGCTGGAAGATCTAAATTATGCAATGGGCAAATGGAACCTCAGATTTAGTAACAAACAGTCAAGGCTTTGCTCAGTAGGCATGAACCTCTCCATGGGCCCACAGGCCCGCGATGTGGGACTGAACAGAGCTTATACTCACAGAAGACCAGCCTGCTCCCCAGAGGTCAAAGGGAGGCACTGGGCCAAACTCAGATTCTCTTCCCACATTCACTAAGGAGAGAAGGAATGCTACCACAGGTCAGTCCTAACCAAGAACTGTTCTTTTCCCTCAGTGTTTTCTTGAGACTAATGTTTATAGAATGACAGTGTTCTTCAAGAGAAACACCTGGTCATCCTCAAGTCTATTCTACTCTGACACAGTAAGGAGAACACCGCTCCTCCATGCCCTTTCTTGTGTTTACCACAAATTGAAGTTGTTCCTGCATTCACACCTCCCACACAGCAGTTACTTCTGTTTGCCTAACACCCAACACCTACTCACCACTAGATGCAGTCTAGGGGCACTCAGGGGATAGCCCCTTGGGCTAGCATTTCCTTTAAAACTTCAGGGTCATTAAGTATCACGTGGCCCTACAACAACAATAAATGGAAAACTTAATCATCGTGTATTTTAAAAAGTCTGTTCCATTTATATGAGTCATACCATTAAGTCAATACACAGTTTCACTTTAAACCTTTAATCAGTTACATAAATACCAAAGGGTTCACTCTGAGCTTGTGTGATATTAAGGTTTTTTTTTCCTTGTTCTGCAAAGCTTTTATTCTTGGAGTACACATTTTCAGGGAAGTCTGCCAATTCCTCCATAGCTCACAGTCCTGAGCTGTGTGTGTGTGTGTGTGTGTGTGTGTGTGTGTGTGTGTGTGAGAGAGAGATATCAGTATCCTGGTCCTGCAAATAAAAGTCACCTTTCCTGTTTTCTCAGCAATTTGAAGCAGTTCCAGTTTTCCACTGGTTACCTTGGGAGTGTTTGATATGCACGCTTTCCTGAACTCTTCAGAGAGGCTTCCCACTCTACAGAACTTTTGAAGGCACCCAGGGTACATTACACTGGGGGCGGGGGGATGGAACTTTCTGAACCTGAAGAGACCCAGCCCCTTCCTTTGAGAACCCCGCCTCTGGGCAGGAGTTCAAGCAAACCTGGCTGGGAGTCTGAGCTCCCAGCATCTTCCCAGTGACACCTGATACTTCCGGCTGAAAAGTACAAACCCTCAGTATTTTAATGACTTGCTCCTCTGTCTTTCTCTTCCCCTGGTCTGTGAATCTTTCCCAGGACAAAACAACGTCCCTGTTCTTTTGATCTCTCAAATATCTCCTGACTCCTAACGGGAGGTCAGTTAATATTTAAGGAAAAACAGAAGAAAGACACATCAGGCAGGAAACAGCTTCCGGTACTCCTAAAGAGCAGCCCCTCTCCATAGAGAGCTGTCCCCACACGTTTTCCACGAGTGACTCCTCTCTCATGCTCCATGCATGTCTGTTCAACATCACCCAAGCAGAACAGCTACTCCTGGCACACTTCTTAAAGGAGCCACCACGCAGGTACACACGCACACAGGCACGCATGCACACTCTTGGTCATTCTCTGTCTCACTTTCGTCATCTTCACAATCTGATATTATTTGGGCTGCTTATTTATAGCTCCCTGAGGTACAATAGCTTCAGGATCTTAAATGATACTCCGTAAGCATTAACTGAATGAATAAATGAACAAAGAGGAGAGAAGTCGCATCTCTCCACTTTCCCTATGTAACTGACCCTTCAAAATGTAGAGCCCTGGGATCCTTCAGAGAAAAAGGAAAATATTCTTCTGTCCTTTGCTAATCTGTTCGCTTGGTCCTTTAACATGCACTGCAGAACCCAAAGACACTATCACTGGGAGAACAGGGGAGGGAAGTAAGAAATGTCTCCAGCTATTTATCCTTCAAGATGCAGGACTGTAAGGAATGTGGTGACCCTGAGATGTGTAGCCTCCTAGTGACAGCTCTAGCCACACCGTCCATGTCTAGTAAAGGACAGACAGAGCATCTGATAGGATGATGGAAACACATTTTGCATGGATGCCCACAGGCATGCAAGTGGAGACACAGGTTTACTTAGGATCCATCCTTGCACCTATGAACAGGTGGTGCAATGAGGCCTCAGGGTCCCGGGGAGAAGGGTCACATTGTTTGGGTGTGGCAGCTGGTGCAGGGTTCAGAGAAGAGGGTATGTGGCTGGGGATCACCCTAAAAGACAGCATCTTTTCCTTAGTCAACAGATGGTCTGCTCTGGGCTCTGATATCTGAGAAGCAGTTTAATGTCATTTCCTTTCATGTGTCCAGATGTTTACCATTTGTCTTTTCTGTCATTAACCCACAATCACTTAGTACTGGGAGCATTAAATATAACAGGCTGTCCTCCGAAATATTTGCCAGGTCACTAAGGGCATGAAACACTTGTTTCCAGTGTTAGTGAAATGAAAGCAGAGTTCCTAGGTCAATGACAGAGAAATATGTAATACCTAAATTGACTAAAGGAAGCCAAGTGCTACAGAAATCCCATGGGCACCTTTCCACCTTCCTCTTTCATCAGGTTCACTGCCTGAAAAAACAACTTCTGGAATGTACTGCTTGAGTCCAACCCTCTCCACAAAACAAGATCAAGTACACTCTGAAAGTGTACAAAACCTATCTCTCTGTAATGAGTAATTGAGGCCAGTTCCCGCTCAACCAACCTTCTGCCTTGATGACTGAGAGAGAATTGATTCAGTTGGCTTATGGCTTGTTACCCCCTTGTATGTGTTACAGGGTGATACTCCTAGGTGAGCTCATGCTTTTTTTTTTTAACATTTGGTATTTCTATTGAATGTATCTTTTAAGCAGATTGTTTCTCTGTTGGGGATATCTTTGTTATTTTTCTTGTTGCTGAAAAAAATATCCAATACCCAAGTTAAATGGGGAAAGATTTATTTAACTAATGGTTTGTAGGGGTTTCAGTCCATAATCAGCTGGCTTCAAGGCAAGGTGGTACATGGCAGAGTGGCAACCATTCACAGTGGTGCAAGTGAGCAAAAGCAACAAGGGAAAGAGAGGGAAGTTTCTTTCTGTCCCTTATATTGTATCCAGTCTACCAGGACTAGGGTGGTGGCAATCCAATCAGTGCACTGATCTAGCATCACCCACTCTTCATCCCGGCATTGCACTACAAACGAATCACACACTCGATTCAGCCACCTCTGGAAAAAAAAAAAAACCTATGACCACATGAGGTTTTGGGGGCACATCCAGACACAGACTGTAATGGGGAAAACTGATGGACTGCCGAGGGAGGTAACAGAGTAAGGAAGGCTTAAATGGCATGGCTTCAAGAAGGGACACTCCTCTGTGCATTAACATAACAAGTTTTCCTAACCTGCAGGCAGAGATGTGTTTACAAAAATGATGCTGCCTTTGGAGAAACAGCACCACTCAAAGAAACACAGCACGGGCATGTGTCTTGGTTTGTTGAAAGGTTGGGCACCAGTTCTGTCTGATCCCACCTTGCCCAGGAATTGTTTCATGAAGAAACTTGGTGACCAAGTCTTCTACCCAGGTAGTTTTGGGTACCCTGGAATGTTGGAAGGGGGACTTCTTAAGTGACATGAGGGAGGCAGAAGGCTGAACAAAGTCCTGGAGCACAAGTGGTTGTCTTTGGCTCTAGTTAGTTATCGGTATGGCTGAGACCCATGAGCAATGCCCCTCACAGGCTCTTTGAATTTACGGACTTGAAGATTGAGCTCGTTCTGTCTTATACCTGCACTGTTGATTTTTTTTAGCTTAAACACTACGCATTTGCTTGGATTAAGATGCATTATGGTACCAA
This sequence comes from Dinomys branickii, assembly GCA_004027595.1. NCBI lineage: Eukaryota > Metazoa > Chordata > Mammalia > Rodentia > Dinomyidae > Dinomys > Dinomys branickii. Next base: position 15,896 of record PVLD010010117.1, on the reverse strand, counting down.
CTCCCCATGATGCACGTAACTGTTATGTACTGCAAACATGTACTAATAAAAGTATTTTTTTTAAGTATAAAAGAATCTACTAAAACCATGAATAGCTCAAATGTACTTTTCTGGGCTGGGATGCAGATCCTCAGGGCACATGTGAAGAACAACAGCAAGCACAGAGCTGGAAGGAGTGGGAGAGCTGGGGAGCCGGTTAGAACACAGAGCTCATTCTTTCACATATGATCCTGCTCCTTACATAGGATTAAGCCTGTGCCTGTATATAGGTTTGTCAGTGTGTAGTTATGTGTTCCTGCCCCCATGGTTTCTTTTAGGGCTGCAAGACAGAAATGGAGATCTTACACGTAGGAAAAAAATTGGAAGAGAAGCTGAATGTGGCTTGGTCCCACACAATCAGGGGTGAACTATGGGTGTGCTAATGCCAGTTAGTAAAGGGACCCAGACCTTGCACTCCAGTGGGACAGCTCTGAGGCATGTTCCATACCCACATTGTCCAACAGACACATAACAAGAGTCACGAATGCAATTTTTATGTTTAGCAGTCGTATTTTTAAAAGTCAAATGATACCAGCGCAATTGATTTTAATGATATACTTAACCCCATGCCTCTAAATTATCATCATGTCAACATAAAATCAATATACAGATTAACAAGGAGATATTCTTACTTTTTTAGTATTATGTTAGAAATCCAATGTATTATTTTACATTTGAAGCACAGCTTAGTTCTGATCAAATATGTTTTGAATCTTTGCTAGCCCATGTGGCTAGTAGTTACCACGTGGTCAGAGACATTTCATACTGCTCATCAAGGTGCCGGTGGAATTGAGCCCAGATCATGCACAGTGGCAATCTTTGTGTGCCATATCTAGCCTTCCTCCCCTCTCTGAATGGTTTCTTCCTTCTTATGCCAGGGCTTTCTCGAATAATCTACCAAGTTAACTACTTGGTATAAGAATATCCTGTCTCCAGGTCATGTCCTAGGAACTCAACCTAAAACACGGCACAAAACTTGTCAGTACTAAGGTCAGCCACATACATCTCTTATTAGTTATATTCTCAATGGTGAACTTTCCCTCTGTTATCTTTACATGGCGTGAATTGTTACTATAAATTACAATAAACTGTATTCTGTGCTGTGACAGTCTAGGAGAAATCTTTGTCTATTCTTGAGCCCAAAGAACAAATGAGAGGATGTCCCATCCTGAGGCCAAAATGGTGGCAGCAATTGCAGTGCCCTGCAGAGGGACAATCGCACAAAGGTCGCCACAGCAACATGGCTGTGTGACACAGAGACTGGAGCAGAAGAATACAAGAGACTCACTTGCTTTGACAAATGACTCTGCAGACAGTCAGAGAAGCCAGGGAATAGCTTCCATCACCAAAGCAAGGGGAGGGAGTGCCAGATGCCACAACTTTAAAAGAAATTTAAGTTTTTGTAAGTATAGGTGGTAATGTCAACACACCTGGGTCCTGTGTCAATTATGTCTCAACCTGCTGTCTCAAAAGGATTTCAGACAATCTTCTATCTATGCTGCTGGGAACAATAAAGAAAAATAACAGCCAGTAGAGATGCAGATTGAAGCTAGCACTGCCCATAAATTCCTCCAGGACAGAAAAGTCAGGCATGTCTTACAGTGACATCACACAACACAAAAACAGCCCTGCATGGGTGTGCAACAAGGATGAGAAAGCAATTTCATGTTGGTGAGCGCTAAAATAGCCCAAGAAGAATGTGACCCCATAATGTCTACATATATTAAAATCTTTTGTCAATTTCCCTCCTCATTATTTACATTCTGTCTCTAATTCTCTTATGCAAAATGAATAGTCCTTTGAGAACGTAGTCAAATATTTCCAGGCACATTTTTCCTCAATCCATTATTTCACCACATAAATGCTAAAATATTTCAACTTCCATATACCAGACACAAGAAGTGAATAAAATATCCTATCTAACGTTACCTTCAAAAACCATGTCTTCCTGGGCCTGGGGATACAGCTCAGTTGAATAAGCGCTTGCCTGGCAAGTGGAAGGTCCTGAGTTCGATCCCCGGTACCACAAAAAAAAAAAAAAAAAAAAAAAAAAAAAAAAAAAAAAACCATGTCTTCCTTACCTTGTCCAAATCATGAATTTAAAATAACAATATTTCATCTTGGCTTTCCACAATACTGCATACTCTACAGAAATTACTGAGAAAGTCCCCAATAATCTCTGTTATGGTTGATACATTGTGTTAACTTGGGGAGTCTAGAGGTTTGGCTGAGTGACTTAGCAGGAAGCCAGGGTGCTTACTTTGTACACATCCTGAGCCCACGAAGGGGAGGGCATGGACATTATGTGAGAGCTAACAGGCCCCCTGGGGGGGGTAGCCTGTTTACAATGTAAGGGAGGGAAAGTGGCTGCTTGCCTTTTGCAGGTTGTTTTTGCTTTGCTCTGCTGCCACAAACTTTTGCCCTCTGCCATGTGCCACTCTGCCTCAGAACCAGCCAACTGAAACCTCCACAAACTGTCAGCTAAATAAATATCCCCTTCCTTTATTTTGGGTGTTAGGTATTTTGTCTCAGCAAGAGAAAAGTAACTGTTATGGTTTATATATCGTGTCAACTTGGAGAGTCTAGAGGTTTGGCTGAGTGACTCAGCAGGAAGCCAGGGTGTTTACTTTGTATACAGCCCGAGCCTGTGGAAGAGGAAGGCATGAAGGTTATGTGAGTGCTACCTGTCCCCTGGGTGGGCATAGGCTACTTACAATGTAAGGAAAGGAAAGAGGCTGCTTGCCTGCCGTTCCTCCCTTTTTGCTCTTATGGTTTTTGCTGTGTTCTGCTGCCATGAACATTTGCCCTGTGCCATGTGCCACTCTGCCTCTGAGCCAGCCAAGTATGGACTGAAACCTCCACAAACTGTAACCTAAGTAAACCTTGCCTTTCTTCATTTTGGGTGTTGGGTATTCTGTCTCAGCAATGAGAGAAAAGTAACCAAGATAGAATTTGGTACCAGCAGAATGGGGTCATTGCTGTGACTATACCTGACCATGTGGTTCAAGAACCTTTGGAAATTGCTTGTGGGAAGAGTTTGGAAAGGTTTGGATGTGTCTAGTCGGAGCTCAGAATACCAGAAAGCTGATGAAAATCCTGTCGGTAAACACCAGGTTCAGAAGGTTTCTGTTGGGAAAAAGGACTTCATTGGTTGTTGGACTCCAGATGATGTATGTTATGGCTTGACAAAAAGTTTGTCTGCATTTTGTTTGTGTCCACAGACTTTGCCTAAGACCGCGATTAAGGGCAGCAGCAAACTGATTAATCTGGCAAAAGAAATTTCAAGGCAGTCAAATGTTGGGGAAGTGGCATGGCTATTGTTGGGGGCTTTTAGCCAGATTTATATTGAGAGTCAAGAGCAAAGAGCCCAGCAGGATGATTTGAAATGTTGTGAGTTTGGCCAAAAAGGAAGCTCCAGTAAAGCTGTGGACTGCAAAGATAAGGCTGGGGAGATCTCTATTGCTGAGAAGGAACAAGAGAATGGAAAAGATGGCCTGAGGGCATCACAAGGAGCAAGTCTCCAAACTTTACAGACTCAAAACTGCAAAGGTGAAAGACTTTGCCTTGAGAAGGAAGCCAAAGAGTGCCACGTTCCAGAATGATGTCAGTGGCCACACCGGGTTCCAGAATGGTGGCGGCATAGAGAATTTGTTCCTCAGAATTAGATTCTGTGTGAACAGCAATCTGGGCACTCGACCCCTATGGCCAAGAGAGAGGAAAATTTGGCTGCTGCTCCAGGTTGCAGCAGACCTTGGCATCATCCACATGGCCCTGGCTTTAGGTACATGGAGAATGCAAGAGTTCTGAGGTTGAAGAGGCTTCCACCCAGATTTCAAGAAGGCCTGGGAAGCCAGACCATGTGCCCCTGAGAGGGCAGCGTGTGAAGCTGTGAGTGTGAAGCAAAAGGTGCACTGGAGACCTCAGAAGTTTAGAAAAGACAGGACTGTGGATCATCTGAGGAAAGCTACAAGGGGGGAGCAAAGCAGGCCTAAGAGGGAAGCCGTGGAGCCTGTAACCACCAGAAGTGCCATAATGGTGGACTCATGCAAGCCCTTTGGAACTCACAACGTGCCACAAGTTGCTTCAGATGCTGGATGTGAAATTACAGAACACAATGTTAGCCCTGCTGGATTTTGGACTAGCTTTGGTCCCAATGTTCTATATTCCCCTGTTGGTACCTTTTGGAATGGTAATATTTTTGTGCCTTTAAATGTTGGAGGTGTTTAATTTTCTTTTATATAGAGGCTTGTAAAAATTTTGCCTTACATCTTGGAGACTTGGAACTCAGACTTTTCAGCAGTGCTGGAACTGTTAGGACTTTGGCAACTCTTGCAGATGGACTAAATGCTTTTTGCATAAAGCGATGTACAGGAGTCTTGGTTTAAAGAAATGTGTGTGGTTGCCAAGTTGACAAGGCATGGCTTGTTATGGTTGATACATTGTGTCAACTTGGGGAGTCTAGAGGTTTGGCTGAGTGACCCAGCAGGAAGCCAGGGCGTTTACTTTGTATATAGCCTGAGCCTGTGGAAGAGGAAGACCTGGAGATTCTGTGAGTGCTACCCACCCCCTGGCTGAGGGTAGTCTGTTTCCAATGTAAGAGAAGGAGAGAGGCTGCTTGCCTGCCATTCCTCCCTTTTTTGTTCTTGTGGTTTTTGCTGTGTTCTGCTGCCATGAACGTTTGCCCTTTGCCATGTGCCACTCTGCCTCTGAGCTAGCCAAGTATGGACTGAAACCTCCACAAACTGTAAGCTAAATAAACTTTGCCTTTCTTTATTTTGAGTGTTGGGTATTTTGTCTCAGCAACCAGAGAAAAGTAACCAAGACAGAATTTGGTACCAGCAGAATGGGACTGTTGCTGTGACTATACCTGACCATGTGGTACAAGAGCCTTTGGAAATTGCTTGTGGGAAGAGTTTGGAAAGGTTTGGAGATGTTGCCTGAAAGAGCTGTGCTAGAACACCTTTGGCTGTTCTGTCTGGGAGATTCTGGTCAGAGCTCAGAAGACCAGAAGGCTGATAGAAATCCTGATGGTAAAGACCAGGTTCAGGAGGTTTCTGTTGAGAAGGACTGCATTGGTTGTTGGACTCCAGATGATGTATCTTATGGCTTGGCAGAAGTTTGTCTGCAGTTTGCTCATGTCCAGAGACTTTGCCTAAGACTGAGATTAAGGGCAGCAGTGAACTGATTATCTTGCAAAAGAAATTCCAAGGCAGTCGAAAGTTGGGGAAGTGGCATGGCTATTGTTGGGGGCTTTTAGCCAGATTTATATTGAGAGTCAAGAGCAAAGAGCCCAGCAGGATGATTTAAAATGTGAGTTTGGCCAGAAAGGAAGCTCCAATAAAGCTTTGGATTGCAAAGATAAGGCTGAGGAGATCTCTATTGCTAAGAAGGAACAAGAGAATGGAAAAGATGGCCTGAGGGCATCACAAGGAGCAAGTCTCTACCCTTTGTAGCCTCAAAACTGTAAAAGTGAAAGACTTTGCCTTGAGAAGGAAGCCATAGAGTGCCACGTTCCAGAATGGTGGCGGTGGCCACACCAGGTTCCAGAATGGTGGTGGCATAGAGAATTTGTTCCTCAGAATTGGATTCTGTGTGAACAGCAATCCGGGCACTCGACCCCTATGGCCAAGAGAGAGGAAAATTTGGCTGCTGCTCCAGGTTGCAGCAGACCTTGGCATCATCCACATGGCCCTGGCTTTAGATATATAGAGAATGCAAGAGTTCTGAGGTTAAAGAGTCTTCCACCCAGATTTCAGAAGGCCTGGGAGGCCAGGCAGTGGGCCACTGAGGGGGCAGTGTGTCAATCTGTGAGAGTGAAGCAAAAGGTGCACTGGAGACCTCAGAAGTTTAGAAAAGACAGGACCATGGATCATCTCAGGAAAGCTGCGAGGGACCAAAGCAGGCCTAAGAGAGAAGCTGTGGGAGCTGTAAGCACCAAAAGTGCCATAGCGGTGGACTCATGCAAGCCCTTTGGAGCTCTCAATGTACCAGAGGTTGCTTCAGTTGCTGCATGTGGAATTACAGGACATAATGTTAGTCCTGCTGGATTTTGGATTTGCTTTGGTCCCAGCGCTCTATTTTCCCCTGTTCGTACCACTTGGAATGGTAATGTTTATTTTGTGCCACTGAACGTTGAAAGTGTTTTAACTTTTCATTTGTACAGGGACTTGTAACTAAAGAGTTTGCTTTAGATCTTGGAGGAGACTTGGGACTTGGACTTTTCAGCAATGATGAAACTGTGGACTTTGGCAAGTCTTGGAGATGGACTAAATGCCTTTTGCATAAAGGGATATGCATGAGTCTTTGGGGAGGGAAATGTTATGGTTCTAATGTAATATGTCTTTGTATCTGGAAACTGGTTTGAAGAAATGTGTCTGGTTGCCAAGTTGACAAGGGATGGATTGCTATGGTTGATACATTGTCTCAATCTGGGGAGCCTAGAGGTTTAGCTGAGTGACTCAGCAGGAAGCCGGGGTGCTTACTTTGTATACATCCTGAGCCTGTGGAAGAGGAGGGCATGAAGATTGTGTGAGAGCTACACGCCCCCTGGGTGGGGGTAGCCTGTTTACAATGTTAAGGGAAGGAGAGAGGCTGCTTGACCACCATTCCACTCCTCCATTTTGCTGGCTGTTTTGAGACAATGTATCAGCCATAACATGAACGTTTGCCCTCTGCCATGTGCCACTCTGCCTCAGAACCAGCCAAATATGGACTGAAACCTCCACAAACTGTAAACTAAATAAACCTTCCCTTCCTTCATTTTGGGTGTTGGGTATTTTGTCTCAGCAACAATAGAAAAGTAACCAAGACAATCTCCTATCCTAAAATCAACTCTCAATTCTCTTCCTGCTTGAAATTTTTGCAGCTTTCAATATATTAAACAACCCTATCTTTGTTCACACCATTTCAACGCTTTTTTAATAGTTACTCTAATCCAAGAACCGGGCCAGGGATATAGCTCAGTGGCATAAATGCCTGCCTGGCAAGTGCAAGGTCCTGAGTTTGTTTCCTGGTACCAAAAAAAAAAAAAAAAAAAAAATCTCTAATCTAAGAACTATGTAAATATCTTACATACATCAGAAAGTAAAACAAAGACCTCTGCCCTTATAGAGCTTATATTTCATCAGAAAGTAAAACAAAGACCTCTGCCCTTATAGAGCTTATATTTTAGCAAGGAAGACATCACAAACCATAAATCTAAGTGTTATGTTGTTATCTAAAATGTGCCCCCATTGTGTTTAAGGCTTGTATCTTGGTTACTTTTCTCTCGTTGCTGAGACAAAATACCCAACACCCAAAATGTAGGAAGGAAAGGTTTATTTAGCTTACAGTTTGTGGAGGTTTCAGTCCATACTTGGCTGGTTCTGAGGCAGAGTGGCACATGGCAGAGGGCAAACTATTCAGGGCAGCAGAGCACAGCAGAAACAACCAGCAAAAGGGAGGAATGGTCGCAGGAATGAAGCAGGCAGCCTCTTTCCCTCCCTTACATATACAAACTATTCCCCCTAGGGTGTAGCTCTCACACCCATAATCCCAGCAAACTATCTGCCCTAGGGCAGGTATAGCTCTCACACCCATAGTCCCAGCATTGGATCACAGATCAGTCATAAACTCTAAAAGCCACCAAATAACTGCATGAGGATTTGGGGGACATACAGACATAAACAATAACAGCTTGGTTGCCAGCTGATGTGCTCTTTGGGTCATGAGGACCCTAACTTTATCAGTAGATTAATCCAATCATGATCTCATAATATGGTGGCATTATGGGAAGTGGCAGAAACAGGAAGTGGGGCCTAGTTGAAGAGAGTGGATCATGAGAGCACCACCTTGGGGACCATATCTGGCCCCTGTCTCCTTTCTCTTTCTAGCACTTTTCTTCTCTCTCTGTGTCTTGGTTACTCTTCTCTCATTTCTGAGACAAAATACCTAACACCCAAAATTAAGGAAGGAAAGGTTTATTTAGCTCACAGTCTGTGGAGTTTTCAGTCCGTCCTCGGCTGGCTCCAAGGCAGGGTGGCGCATGGCAGAGGGCAACAGTTCATGGCAACGGAAAACAGCCAAAGCAACAAGAGCAAAAGGGGGAAGCAGTGGCAAGCAGCCTCTTTCCCTGCCTGTTACATTGTATGCAAACTACCCACCCCAGAATGGGTGTAGCACTCACACCTTAAATCATAGACTCTAGAAGCCCACCCCATGACTGCATGAGGCTTTGGGGTGACATCCAGACACAAACCATAACACTCTGCTTCCCAGCTGCCGTAAGGTAAGTAGCTTTCCTCTGCCACACCCTTCTGCCGTGACCATTTGCCTCACCACAGCCCAGAAACAGTGGAGCCAAATCCCATGAGCGGGAACCTCTGAAACAGTGAGGCAAAATAAATCCTCCCTGGTTTAAATTGCTTATGTCAGGCATTTTGTCACAATGACATAAAGGTGATTAACACAAAATAAATGGCAGAGTATATTAGAAGACAAGATTACACTACACTGCCCCTTTCAAGACCACAAGGAAAGGCCTGGGCTTTGGAGGCAGGACTGTGTGAGTCAGAGGCTGGAAGATAGTAAAGGTCTCCCTACTCTGTAAAGTCCTAAGTACCACAAAATGCATAACAGCAAACAGTTGGGGGTGTTACTGTACAGCTCAGTCTAGTAAATTCTGTTCTTCAAGTCCTCTCCCTCTGCCTCTCCCTCTCCCTTTCTCTCTCTGTCTCTGTCTCTGTCTCTCTCTCTCTCTCTCTCCCACTCCCACTCCCACTCTTCCTCCCCTGCCCTCTCTCCTGCCCCCATGTGGTGAGTTCTGTCACTTCAGCCTTCAGGCTGCTCTCTGTCCTGGAGTTCCTATCTCCTCTACCTCATCCTCAATGTTGCTGCCAAGGTAATCATCTAAAAGACAAATCAAATCCCACCGCTACCTTTTTTTCTAAAATAGACATCCAGAATTGGCAATATGCTTTCTCCAGATCCCCTGATAATATACCCACTCAGGCTCATGTGCTAATGGAAGCCCACCTAGAAAAAACACAAGGGCATCATTTCTCTCTTGAAACAAGCGCAGAATGCTATTCCTATTAAAGGAGGGCTGCTACATTTTTCATCCCTCAGGAACTACCTGCAGTTGAAATAAATAGCAGCTTGTAAGAAACAGATGGTTGAGAGAGCTAAGCTAATTTTGACAGAAACCTAGATAATCACAAGTGGTTGGTTTGGCATTGTTTAGAGCTGGCGCCGCTCCATTTAAATTATGTGATGTGAGCTTGCTACCTGGGCAAGTAAAAATTAACCCTTATATTCTAACACAGCTAAAGGCAAACTAGGTGCGTAATTGCCCAGTAAACCTACTGAATCACTACTATTCCTGAGTTTTGCTTCTGCTCTGAAACAAGCGGATAATAATGTAAGCACTGCCCAGAGGGAACTGGCACTTAGGGAGGTGGGGTGGGGGCTGGGATTCCTCAAAGCAGCATAGTTGAGGGAAGAAACGGTATTGTGGGTGAGGGAATGAATGTCACCATCAAGAAAATCAGACTGATAAGCATCAGGTCTGAAAGATGAGCTCATAATGATAGTGAGTTTCAAGAATAGTGAAACCCTGTAATGACAATTGCTAACATCTACTGCCTGCACAGGCCACACAAGAAACTAAGCACCTTGCATCCATCAAGCTGTAAGTTTTTGCTATTTCTTCTTCTTTAAATGTTAGTGTTTCCCAGTATTCACCTTTACTCCTCTTCAACGTATTTAACCAAGGTTTTTCCAGGAGTAAATGAGGAACCTGGGGCAGAGAGTAGTTACATAACTTGCCTGAGCTTGCACAGTAAGTGGTAAAGGAATGACTCAAGCCCAAGTAAATGAGGCTAGAAACCAGAAAATGAGGTGTGAGTCAGAAGGCACAAAGATGGAGGTCAGGACGGCAAATGGGTAAGGGATGTGTTGGTGCAAGTGGGTGGGAAGAGCTGCAGAACGCTGGATTCTCCATCTGTTTCCTGTGTAGCAGAGGAGTAAAGTAGCGGCTGAGAGCACGCAGGCAACGGGGAAGGTAGGCTGCTGCAAAGGGGCTAGCGAGGGCTTCTGTTCAGTTACTCAGTGCACTCTTACTGGTCAGCTACTCTATGCCAGCTGCTGTTCCAGGAACAGTGTGGGAAAAACTAAATAAAGCTCTGGCCTTGCTGCAGCTGTAGTCTAACTGAATACTATTATATTAAATATTAAACAACATATAGGCCTCGTGTGCCCTGCTCTCACCACCAGCTCTTTTCCAGGCAAACCTCACTGGAATCAGATTAGGAAAATGACGGGGAGGATAAAGGAGAAAAACAACAGCTTCCTCCCCTTCAGGCCAAGCCTCCTCCCCTCTCTACCAAAGGTCTTAAAGGTACAAGTGGCTCTTTCCCTGTGTGAGCAAGAGCTTAGACTTGGGAACACTATCAAAATCACTATGGTAATGGCCTTGCCCCTGGTGTTTTCATTATACACACGCACATGCAGAGTTGCCTGGACTGTGCTTGAATACCTTGCAGGAAAGAAGATATGACTTCCCCATGCAACCCACTCTGTGAAACGAAACTTTTAATTTTTGTTTCCCTTATATTGATCCTTGCTAGAGTGCACCTTGACCCTGAGTTTGTCATTAAAATGACCTCTTATCCTCACTTTTGGATTATCCTCAAATTAATAAAAAAAATACCTTCTGCATAAATGGTCTTAAAGCTGTGCTCTATAAAGCTCTGGGTGTTTTGAGGAAGAACTCAGAGGTGTTTAAGTGTGTGCAACAAGAGAAAACCCTGTTATGTTTGGGTCTCCGAATGAGTTCAGGGGGCAGGGGTTTTGCACGGTGATTCAACCTGGGGGGCACTGTTCTCATGAGGAATCCATCCATTGATGAGCTCAGCGGCAGCTAAATGTGTGTTAGGAGGTGGGGCCCTGTTGAGGTGGGTCTCCAGGGTGCGACCTGGAAGGAGGGTGTTTTCTTGTCTCTGCCTCCTCCCTTCTTTCTGCTTCTTGGCTACCATTGGTTGAGCGATTTCCTCTGCCACGCCCTTCTGCCATACTGTTTCTGCCTTGGAATCAACCAAACATTGACTGAATCCTCTGAGAACCAGGGGCCCAAAAAAACTTCTCTTTTAAGTTGCAGGTCAGGAAAGTGACTAATCCAGACCCAAGAGACGAGGACCTGAGTACTCAACCTCTTCTTAGTGGCAACTGGAGTGGGTCCACCTTTCTGTTTTATGATGTAAGCTGCAGTGGGGATTTTATTGGAAAGAGTTGTGCAAGGAGAAAAAGGTCTGAAAACCCCCATTTCTGATATTCACCCCAAGCCATTAGTATAAATGTTGAACTGAGCCAAGTTGAGAACAGGGTCCTAAGGCACCTTTCAGGACACACGGAGAGCAAATATTCTTACAGTGGGAACAGTGGGAAAGTAAGCTGTGAACCGAGCTCAACTCTTCCGCCTAGACTCCCAAGGCCCTGCAGGGTCTCCCTGAAGCTGTCAGTCTGTTAGGAGTGTCACCGTTCTGTTGACATCATTTGTTCTCAGCGCTGGCCCCACATCAGAATCAGCTGAGAAGTTTTAAAAATCACTGCTACTGGAATTGGCAATGACGGGCCGGGGATACAGCTCAGTGGCACAAGTGCCTGACTGGCAGGCGCAAGGTCCTGAGTTCAATTCCCGGTACAAAAATAAAAAAACAAACAACAAAAAGGAGCTGGCAATGACAAAGCAATTCTACTTCTTAGGTATATGACTTAAACAAAATGGAAAAAAAATCAGCATTGAACCTAGGGCCTTCATACTGGGCTACATTCCCAACAATTTATTTTTTTGATACAGGATTTCACTAAATCACTAAGTTGCCCAGGCTGGACTTGAGCTTGTGATCACCCAGCTTTAGCCTCCCAAAATGCTGGGGTTATGAGTGCATGGGACCAGGCCCAGTCTGAGATGCTCTTTTAATACTCCTTCCTGGAATGGTACCTGCCATTAAGCCTGACCTGCAGTTTGCAAGCACCTCCCTTTCTTCTTTTTGAGACTTGTACTAGCTAACATTCTCAGCTTTCAGTTCCCCTCCTTCTTGCCTGTGACCTTTCACGGATCCTCAGCAGGAGCAGGCACTGTTATCCAAAAGATTCCTTCTACACCCTGGGGCAGCACCAGGAACCTCTCAAGGAAAGCAGTTTTGTCACCGTGTCTTCACTCACTGGAGGGTATGTTTGGAAAAACTCACTATGGTCTAGGACGTCTTTCCCACATTCCTGAGCTCTGGTTTCTTCTTCATGTTGAGGTCACTGTCAGGGCTCTGTTCCACCAGTTACGTCTGTAGGCCTTGAGCAGTGAGTCCAGGTCTTGCCTCTCCCTCCTTCTGTGGCTGCAAGATGCTCTTTTGCAGTATCCAAGAGCCTGAGGAATCCTTTGCCTGCCAGGTCAGAAGTGCTCACTTTCCCATTTAGGTGTCGGAATATCACCGGTTAAGTCTCCTGGCTTTCTTTTTTTTTTTGCCTTGGGCCCTGGGAACAGACCTGACCATATTAAATTTTTTGCCTTGCCCCAGGAAATGCTCAGGGGTCCTAGCTTCTCTAAACCACTATACCCTGAAGGACTTAGCTCAGTGTACAGCCAGTAAGTAAGAACACTTGCCTTGTTATCAGACAGAGGTCAGTTAGGATCCCGATTCTGCCACTTGGTAGGAGTAGCCTTGGGCAAATCATGTTTTCTGAGCTTCATATTCTTGTCTACCTAGTAAATAGAGCCTATCTAGAACATAGGATCCATACTGTAATAAAGACTAGATTGTGACAGCAACTGTCAAGGGTTTGACTCAGAGTGAGTATAAAATAAATTGGTAGCGATTATGTCTTCCCGGGCAGTTAGTTTTAAGACTGAGAGACCTGCCCTATCTCCAGTATCCCCCTGATGGCACTCGGGGCTACCATGTCCAAACACTTCAAAACCAGGTGCCTGTCTGTGCTTCCTAAAAAGAACAGTCTTCTGGGGGAGGCAGAGGGACTGATCCTTTCTGTCGTTAGCCAGTACTGGTAATGAGCCTGTACTACTAGGGAGGTGCACTTGGAATGTCTTCAAAGCATTTTCTCAGGCCCAATTCCACCACCTCAGCCCCTCCTGGTCCTTCTTTCCCAAGCTGAGAACCATTCCTGGAGACGGGGCCTGCTGGAATCTTTACAAAATCACTGTGCTAAGACAGCTGGATTTTATCACCTTTTTTGGCCATTAAAACCCACGAGTGCCTGTCTCAAAACTGCCACTTTTTTCCTCCGACTATATACAGGAAGTTTATAATTCACTACCACCTGGGGTAGAATGTGTTGCTCAATACAGCATCTGGTATCTCACAGAAAGTATGGAATAAATCATTAAGAAGTGTTAAAGCTCCACCTATTAAAATCTTCCCCCTCAGTTTAAATACTTCCCTTCTGTGTTGGCTTGTCAATCAGCAATGGCTTCCTCTTCCTGCCCTCTGCATTCCTATAATAGCTACCTTTATTGAATGCTTACTAATTGTTTCAAGTGAATTGACTAGTATCTCCCCAAAATTCACATCCCTTGAGAACTTGGGTTGCAACCTTATTTGAAAATACAGTCATTCACACCTTAACAATGGCGATACATTCTAGGAAATCCATCATTAGGCAACTTTATCACTGCTCCAGTATCATAGAGTATACTTACGCAGGCCTAGAAGGTGTGGCCTATCATACACCTAGATGATAGGGCATACTTGCATACATACAAAGGGAAACAAAGCAAAGCAGAGAAGGGGAGGTAGAAGGGAGTGGGCAGTTGGAGAGGGAAAGACAGACAGGAGGAGGAGAAAGGAACACATCTGTTACTCCTAGGGCTATGATGAATGAAATAATGTAAGATTAAATCCAGCACAAGGGAAAATTATGCAATCAAGAGACTCTGTAAACACAGAATGTGTGACACTGCTCCCAGCATAACATAGCATATTGCTTTGTAGCAGACATTTTTTACATGTAGGAGTACATTCTACAATAATAAAAGTGTAGTAGAGCCAGACATGGTGTCATACACTTATAATCCCAGCACGCTGGGAGGCCGAGGCAAGCGGATCATAATTGAGCCCGGCTTGGGCAACTTAGTGGTTTATCAAGATCTTATCTCAAGATAATTTCTTTTAAATATATGGGTACACATCTCTGTATGAAGGCTCTGGGCTTAATCCCTAATACAAAAAAGTATGCTATAGTGAACACATAAACCAGTAACACAGTCATTTATTATCAAGTATTATATACTGTATGTAACTGTACATGCAATACAAACAATTGGCAGGACAGTAGGTTTATTTATACTAGCATAACCATAAATGCGTAATACAAGTGCCATACAGTATTACGACACCTATAATGCTACTAGATACAGAAAATGTGGTCCATTGTTTTCTGAAATGTCATTATGTGGCTCATATAGCAATATCTTTACAGATGTAATTGAGCTCAGGTGAGGTTATAGTGGATAAAGGTGATCCTTTAATTCAATGGTTGTGCTCTATGACAGGAAATGTGGGGACACAGGAGCAGAGGAGAACATAATGAAGGAGGGTCTGTAAAGATGGAGACAGATTTCAAGTGCTGCTGCCTCAGGGAAGCAGAGACCAGTAGTTGACAACTACCAGAAACTAGAACGAGACAAGGAAAACTGTTCTCTGGGGCCTTCAGAAAGAGCATGGTCCTTCTGATTTGGGACAGCTAGCCTCTAGGTCTGTGAGAGAACATTCTGTCACTGTAAGCCACCTAGTTTGTAGTAACTTGTTAGGGCAGCCCTAGGAAAGAAATATACCAGTCTAGATGGGTCACATGCCCAACAGTATCACCCTTAACCACTATGACATGCTGCCTCATGTTTGCAGCCCCTAAACTGTATCCTTCCAAGTACATTTATCAGATGCTGAGTATTTCATACAGGGAGGCAGATGGCGCTCCTAGAAGTTGCGGTGGAGGAGGCCACGAAAGGGGATGGAGAAAAGGTGGCATCATTTCAAGGTATACGATAGCCAGGCCTCTCTTCTTGAAATGGTCCAATCTTCCATATAGCCTGACCCTGAGATTGAGCAGAGAATGGAAAACAAGTTTTCTAATGAGGGGAATGGGATGCACTGGATATCAAGAAGCACTGGGAACTGCGAGACCTGCTACTGTGTAGCTCTGTGATCCGCACGTGGCATTCAGATGTGATCCAGACAGTTGGCCTTGGGAACACTGAGAACATAGTCGAAAAGGAAAATATTAAATGTTTATTTAAAAGAACCTCTCATCTCACACAAGCCCTATTCCTTATTTTACTACTCAAGCTTCTGACCCAAACCAGATACTTAAATCTTTTTAGTGAGCCAAACAGATAAGGATATGAATATTGAGATCAGAGATGTCAGAAAGAATGATGGTCAAAGATAAAGTGTCAGATGTACAGTAAAGGCATCAAAGGAGACACAGGGACTGGTGAGTTCTGCCACTAACACTTGGTAATTATAAGCCACAACAGAAGCAGATGTGGGAGTTTCCGGGGAAGATGGCGACCAGGTGAGCAGCAAGGGAGCGAACCTCCTTAATAAACACCACCAGCTCGAGACAGACTTGGCGAGCGTGAATGCCGGGACATCGGCTGGGAAGTTTAGACTGGGCGTACTTCTCTGAGATGCCGGGGGAGATGTGGTAGGGCGGACCAGGCTGCCGGGGCGAGACGTGGGAAAGCCCCAGTCGCTGGGAGCCAGGGACGATCCGCGCGGGAAGGAAGCTTGGCTCGGTCCAGGCGCCGTGGGAGCGCAGCCGGCTCGGTCCCTCCCGCCTCCCGAGCCGGTGCAGCCCCCCCCCCCCCC